>JAHWFP010064709.1:0-59618 GCA_023313725.1 Lithobius niger
CTACAGGAGTTGTTGGCGGCACGTGCACGAAAATTAAGTGCAACATGACGTGAGTGTCAATAGAACAAATGTTCTCTGCTATGGTGTGGACTTCTGAATAAAAGGAACGGTGTTTTCTTCCTTGAAAATTTAAGCAAACTGTTGATGCAACGTTCTTGAAGGCTTGACTATTATATATCTAGCTTTGCCCTCACCTGTTTGCTGTGAAACTTTGCCTTGTAGTGTATCATGTCATGCAGGCAGACTGCCGTGGTGATGATTCTAACTTAACAGTGGCACCAAGTTGCATTTCCATTTATTTTGCCTAACTACTGTTAGCCTAGAAGTCAGGTTTTCTGTAAATTAGATCCATTCACTGTCACAGTTTGGTATAAAAGTGGTGCTAGAAAGATGATGGTTCGGTACAGATGCGGTTGTCTTGGAGAAACCTTTTTTTCTTTGTATCATGAAATAAAAGGCCATTTTTTATCGTGTTAGTTAATCCAAATTGTTTCCAATCTTTATTTTATATCATTTTTATTTTCCTTTTTAGTTTTTGCCGGTGGCAAAGTGTTTGGCTACAACTCCTGCATGGAAAAAAAGTTTGGTACCGACAGGTAAGCACTTGTCCCAACATAATTCCTAAATTTGAGAATAAGTGTGTTTTTGTTTGCTTTAGCATTCAGAACAAAGAGAAGGAAGTTCTTCTGTATTGAAAGTTTTTATTTGCGTTTAGAACCACCGTTCCATAACTGGTTTCACACTTTGGAATTCGAGGCTAGACGTAGAGAGGCCTACATTTCAGCTCCATCTCTTTTCTTTGCCTGTTCAGTGAATCCAGTTATTTTACAACAAGGCCACGTGTTCCAAACAGTAAACACTGGCCATGATTTAGTTCTTGGTTTTGCTGTAATGTTAGACGAGGTGTAGTCGAGGGTAACTACACATGAAACATGAACCCCCCCCCCCCTCCCCCAGTATTGGACATCACTCTAGTGAAACAGTGCTACTGTAAATCGCGTATTAAAAGCCTGTGTGGTTACGCAGTAATTTTGCAAAAAATGGGGGCCGACATTAAAAAATAATAGTATGTAAGTAATAGTGTCTGTCTGGTCAGAGAATCCGTCCGCTGCTAACAATAAAGCAAAAAAAAATGCCAAGTTCAAAAAAGGCCATGCCTAGACTTCGAGAATCTTGCAGCAGCACTTGTAACTTGCCCTTTATTTCCTCCACTTTTCCTCCAATTTAACTATTTTCCTTTTTTATTTTTGGGAGGGGATCCATTGCTACAAAATAAAAATTATTTGATAAATTCAGTCAGTTTATTTCAAAGGGAGTTTTCGGCTATCTCCTCCACGATTTCCCCTCATTTTTTCCCTCTTTTCTCAGTAACCAGGTTACAAGGTTACGTAATATTTTCGAACCACGGGCATGCCTAAAAAGTAAACTGAATGATTGATTTGTGTTGTATTTCTTCTAATGTATATATATATATGTTAGGATTTTAAATTTGTTATGTTTGTTTAGGTACCCGTTCGCTCTACAGTTTGGTAACGCAGGCAGCACCAGATTTCAAAGGAATGGCTGTGGTGGATCGACAGTTCAAGGAAATCAAGTTGTCAGATTTCAAAGGAAAATATGTGGTGTTATTTTTCTATCCATTAGATTTGTAAGTTCTATTTTTTTTGTTCCACTTTGAACCTTCATTTGGTGCAAGTTAGTAATGTGCGTGGTGTAGTCATGACAACTGCAGGATTGTGCGTGTTAAACAGAAGCAATAATGAGCATGAATTATTAAAGTTCACTTTTGTGTATTTTCTCTTTTAACCTCCCTTTAGTACTAGCTAGGGTTAACATTATATATGCCCACACAATACAGCAAAACTAATAGGAAAAGAAAAAGTTTCCTGGCATCCATATTAAATAAGGTTAGGGAGTGAGATTGTACATGTCCCAACCAAAAGGCCACTGATGTACGAGCGCGTGGAATTTTAATCAGGATTTTTGTTGTTAGTCCAGGTATTGAAATGGTTGGTTGCGCTGTACACTTTGCCTTTTACATGTGCCTCGTGAATTGGAGAAACGGCAAAGTTTTCCAATAACACAGGTTTTGAAGTCGATTTTCAGTTCTTAACGTAAACAAGCGGCTGCAGTGACTGTCTAGAGGAAACCGGTCTTCTGTACACTTGCTATCACCTCTGTATATGTTCAGGCACACACTTCTATCATGCACTGCAACAGCGATTTCTATTATATAATCTGAAAGCAGTAACCATCACAATTGCTGATTAAAAATGTTGGGTTTTAGGCCCATTTTAGATTTTGTTTAAATTGTCAGCTTTTAGGCCTAATTTTTACATGCAGTTTTAATTTTGTAAGTAGGTGCTAACGGAAATTTGGATTGTATAGTAAGCCTACTCACTTTTGCAACACAGTGCCTCACCGGGTACAACTATGGCTGCAGAAATCCACCGGCCACTAGCCAGTTGGCGATTAAAATATTTGTCCAGTAGCCAATTTTGCCGGTGGATTGGAGGGTGATAAATAGGGCTAAAACAAACTGAACGTGTTTTCCCTTCTTGTTGGTAAATTTTATAAGGATTTTTCAACAGCTTTCCAATGGACTTGATCCTAAGCTATAGCTCTTCGTTTCAGAAGTTAAGACAAGAAATGTTATGGATAGGGAGGATTTTTTATTTTCAAACAAGTTTTCAAAACCTGTGTTTCTTCAAGGCCACTGAAGATACCACAATTTATAAGAAATGTGTGCTTGTCAAATTGCTTTGATCGCTGTATCTAGAGCAATGAATTTTTTTTTTATTGGTTACTGGTTTACATTAAGAACTTTTTAATTTGATGACAAAAGTTTCTCAGTTGGCGACTAAAAATTATGCTCTACCGGCCAATGGCAAGTTCAAAAAAATGTGAAGCTGCACCTATAGGTACAACGTTACAGGTTACCACGTAATGCGTAACGTATACAGATCAGTGGTAAGGAAGTGACAGTCATAATATAGAGATGTCATAATATAGCGCCGACTCGTAGCAAATTGACCTTGCCGTGGTAACGTGATTTTAGGCCTAATTTTTTTAACTGCAGTTTTAATTTCATATGGTCTAATGGTGAATTTGGTCCGACGGTAAACCTATTCATTCATACAACAATGCTACGAGACTATTTTTTAAACGAAGCTAAAATCGATTGTTTTTACAGCTGCATGTTAGCCTAAGGATTCCAGTTCGACGATCGAATGGTATTTCATTTAGTTAAGTCAGGAAGCCTACCAACTATAAGGAAGTAACAATGTTTTAATTTACCGTGTTTTTTAACTAACGTTTGACACTGAATCTAACGTTGTAAACTTTGGTCGTCTTTATCTGGTACCGTTCCAAAGTTGAAAAAAAGCTACGGACGGACAAAGTTGTTGTAAGTCTTCTCAGCCGGTATCGCTATAGAGAAGACTAAAGTTGATTGAACAGTTGCTTAATCTCTGTTAAAAACTTGGTTTACTGAAAATTTATTATGAAAAACTAACTCATAGAATGATACTGTATTGCCGTTTTTATAAATTACTCATTTTTTGTAATATACATTCATACCTCTTGCAATGTGATACCTTGTCCTGCTAAGTATTATGAAGTGGGAATCTTATTTCTCCATTTGTATTTCTCAAATTACAAATTACAGTTGTTAATTTTTAGTTACCAACTCAGTTTAACTGCTGTCTGGCTGGTGGTCAGTACTAGTTTTCATCTGCAGCAAAGAGTTGATTCAACTGGCTAACCTGCCTAACATTTGGCGTTATGGCAGTTGGGAGGAGGACAGAGGCAATTGTCTGCACAACAGCAAAAGGACTTATTAGCGTGTCTCATTGAGTTGGTGGGGTTCCACGCTTTTTTTTGGTACTAATTCTAGGTTGAACTATAACAGCAGCCGATTTAACCGGTAGCCGAATAAACCCATAATGCACAAACTTAGCCGTAATGATTTAGGTGTACCAGTGATAACTCAAGGCTTTGGAACAATAATTTTATTTTGAAAAATGTTTGGCTTGTACACAAACATTTCAAGCTCCTAATTTGTACTTGTGATTAAGATTAGATGTAATATTCTGCTTATTTTCGAGGTCTCTGTGATAAAGAGACATTAGATTTAATTAGCTTGTGGAGAAATTGCACGGAAAAACAACATGGCATACAGTGGAATAAAGCGGAGACACTGATTCAATCAAACTCCAGATGGGACAATCATCTGTGTTGGCTTGAGTCTGTGGCAATTAAACTTCACGAGAAAAGACAAACTCCACTCATGAGTATCCAAGGTCCAACAAACCTGAATGTGCATTGGAAAAGATCTTAAAAAGTAACTCGACGGAAAGTGGAAGCTGGCAGGAGTTGTGCAACCTGATGGATGCAGGCGGCTAAGCAGTGGACATTGGCCTAGTGGATGCAAGAGGCTACAGCGAGTGGCAAACTCGAATTCAAACTGAGCAGATGACAAAAAGCCTGAAGAAGCAGTTGAAAATTTGCAAGAAAGAGGGATTATCTTCTGTGTCAAAGTGTGCGAAAGATGCAAGGAAGTAATTCCTTTTGTATTGATCGAGTAGACAATGTGTTTCACAGTAGTCATAGCAATGGTATTTTTGGAGAAATTAATGTCTTCTGTTGGTTAACTTGTAGTTTTCATCTATTTTTAGCACATTTGTGTGTCCAACGGAAATTATTGCCTTCAATGAACGAATGGCTGATTTTGAGAAACTCAACACAACTGTGATTGGAATCTCGACTGATTCACACTTCTGTCATCTAGCATGGATTGACACACCAAGGAAGGTAATTAAACAAAAGATTGGAATGGAGTAGTAATCAAACTCTTCAATTTTTTTGTTGTATGTTTTCAGCTTAGCTTTTCTACCACCAGGTCACGATAAAATATTTGTTTGCAACATTTCGACAAACGGAAGAAGCTGATAAAATTAGAAAGCAACAATGAGTAACAAGCCTTTATATAACTCAATTTGCACAATTGCTGTAAATCTTACAGAACACAATAGCACAATTAGTGAAAGTTGGACAGTTAAAATAGCCAAGATTCTCCAGATCTTTATTATGGGATTAGTGCAGAGACAGACTCCCTGCTATCAGAGCCATTCTTCCAAAGCCATAGTAAGCATGTCCTATACCTGCTATGGTAGCTACAAAGTCAGGATTCCATTAGGCTTATAACTGGGGCACCTGCAGGGTGAACCGGGGTGTGTTGGTTCGAGTCTCTGTCCTGTAATCATAACTAAAAGTTGGGCTGGTATGCAAAACCATGTGGTGCTCACCTACTTTTAGTTTATGAATTTAACTATTGAATTTGCTTTTCTACGCACCTTTAATTGCAAATGTATCGCTTTGTGATTTTCCTGTACAGATGATCTGAAATAGTGCTGATGCCGGACATCCAGATCTTGTATTTAAGCTGCCACAACAGCTATTACGTCCTACATTTATAAGGAACAAGTAAATTTCAGTATACTGTATTCCCACAGTCACTACATAAATATTTGAAAGGTATTGTTTAATGCATAAGTTGGTTAAGTGAGGCCATGAAAAAATCTTGAGATGCTGCCAAGGCATTCTTATCTCATGCACTTCAGGCCATTCAGAAATGAGTGGGTCGGCCAATTGGTGGGATCAAAATTGCTAGAAACGGTCAGATGAGGAGGAGGAGGCATAAAAATTGTTTAAGCAGTGTTCATTTTCTCGTATAGAAAGTTATACGAGAAGTCTGCCTTTGCTCGCTTCTGCTTTTATAGCAGAAGGTTAAGCTGGGGTTAGTTTTAGAATTAATAAGATTGGGACATAGGGCTCCACCAACAAAAGACAACGACTTATAAGATGGGAAGGTATGTTATGCATTGACATGGTGATTGAGCCTGTATGTGCAGGCACTTGGGGGGGGGGGGGGGCCCCACAACAGACTGGGGCTATCAAGATTACCATGCGACAAGAAAATTAGCATAGTGATGTAGCAAACTGGAGGCCATTTCCATTTTCAAAACTAGGTTTAATTATCCACAATGTTGGTTTTTTTTTACCTTTTTTGTTCAATAACTATTCTGGGCAGCTCCCTAAGTGGTGTCCTTCATTCTTTCTAATTTGTTTTTAGTCGTATCTAAAAGAGAACGACAGCCTGAGCGATAGCTTTTATATCATTAAAAGGACATACCCTATCCCTACTTTTGTGCAACCTGTGCATAAATAGGTTTTGCAACATGCATATACGTTTGAGCAAATGTAGCAAAACCGTCTCTTAATGTGGAAAAACACAGGAAAATAAAAGCATTTACAACATTCATATACGTGTTGAACTGAGTCAAACAGCTAAGCCAACAGGGAGGCATGTACCCTCAAATTTTAATACTAACTGACTGGGATGCTCATGCAGCGTTGCAAGCGGGAGAGATAATTAGGAAATATAGAAGTTATGGGGGACACTTATGATTACATTAGTGTTTCAAAATTGAATTGTACATGAAAGCCAACATGGAGGCATGTATGTTTATTCTTTAAATCAGTCTCTTTGGTGTCCTCGATTATTCTTTTTTTACAGAGCCTTCACATGTTGAATTGGTAATATCAGTGACCAGTGCTTGTGTGAGGCTTACTTGAATTATTTTGGAGCGCAAGTGTGGCACTTTTTTTTTTATTATCCTAAACCAGGCCCATAGGCAGCCTCCCCCTCGGTGAATCCTGGTTACCGCACCGGGAGGGGGGATCACTGAGGTAAAATGAACAGCAGTATAGCACAGAGAAACCACGTGAATTGGGTTGTACAACTTGTGGAAAAGATTGTTCAAAAAACATAGGACAGTCTAACCAATGATGCACACGTATTTATTAAGTACTAATAAAAAAAATTATAATGAATTTGTGGTATTCTGAATCTCTGAAAACTGTGTCGCTGGGCATAGCGTTTTTCCTGGCCATGGCTCTGTCGTTAACCAAGGTTTTTTCTTCTTGTAGAATGGTGGACTTGGTGCTCTGAAATTCCCGTTGCTGGCAGATTTTAACAAGACAATGTCTAGAGATTACCGGATCCTTTTGGAAGGACCAGGAATTGCCCTGAGGTAATTACTTTGTAACCCTTCATGTTTCCTGTGTGTGGTATGATTCAACGCTACAAATGGTTTGATTTTGATTTTCAGAGCATTGTTCATAATCGATGGAAAAGGCATTGTACGCCATATGAGTGCCAATGATCTGCCAGTCGGACGATCGGTTGAAGAAACGCTCCGATTAGTGAAGGCATTCCAGTTTGTCGAACAACATGGAGAAGGTAAGATCCTTTGAATTTTGGAGGATTCTTTCTTCTTACACAGTAAATCACATTTTTGGATGGGAACATTGTAAAACAAAAGACTTACTGTACTGTGAATATGCATTGTAGTACACCTGGAAAATCTGCTTAAACAAATAAGTGGTTTTATTTAATTATTTTTCACATGGTAATTGTAAATAAAAGGTATTGTTACTTGTAATTTGTGTGGATCCGATGAGCCAAGTCCTGGGACCATTTTTGTACTCGTGTGAGGATGTGGATCTCGAATCAACAATTAACAGGTCAAGCTTCTTTTATTGGCCAAGTGAAGCGAGGGAGGTCGATCACTTGACCGTCTTTAATTTTGTGTGTCTCTTAAGGACACGATAAAGCTCACAATTTTGTTACGATTTTGTTGAACTTTCTTGAAAAGGGTGCTTTGGTGCGTGAAAGTAACAAGTTCACCAATGAATTCCGACCTTAAGAATTTTTTTGTTATGTTTTGGTTTTCCTTTGGTTGGCTACGCTGATTTTTTTTGTAGCAGTAGAAAGGGGGCTCGATCTATGAGGCCTCGAGCAGTGCATGAACAACAAAAAAAGCCGTTTGCGACAATATCTCTTAGTGAAAGTTCTTTTAGTGTAAAGACTGCAGAAATTACTGCAAATGGTAAACACTATAACATTACAGATAATTTTTCACGTTCCAATTTTACAGTGCGGTCACTTCTTTGATGATTAAATTCTACAACAAATCGTGTGTGTGGTGGCTGAGCTATCCGGTTGCATTCTTAGTAAAGATCATGTTGGCTTGTTTCATATTCATGAATGTCTTTGTAACGTTGAAATACGAATACAAATTATTCATACACCCTAGTACGTAATATAACAGTGCGACATATAAAACTGCTTATCAACTAGCGTGGGAAGATTCACGTAAACCATTGTTTGAAAAAAGTTTTGTGTTCATCTGTGTTATGCAAATTCTGATAAGAATTGCTGTGACTGAAAGGCACAACTACATTTTAAATTGTATTATCTTGGTTTTGTAATGCAATAGTCTTCGATTAAAAAAAACCTAACTGTCAGGGCCGACGGAAGCAGTACACAAACACAAACAAACAAACACCTGCTAAAACGCATGCTGATCATTCATTATCATTCGTTCCATTCCAACACATGTCATCTCTGTGCAAAGTGAAGTAGCAAGTTGCTCACGCACTATCTGGGTTGTTAAGCTGCCCTGCCTGACAGATCAACCTTTTCCCTCTAAGCAGTGAGTGGACCGTGCTCACTTCGTGCAGTGCTGGCCAATATTTATGTGTTTCTGAAACTAGAGTTGTGTGCTAGTAAAACATTTCTTCGGCGGCGACACTGGCAAAAATCGGCGCGTCCGTATTCAAAAGGGAAGTGGCGACTTTCACAAATTTTAGCAGAGACGGCAGCTTTTTTATTCTTACTTGTTGAAAATGTTTACTACTAGCAAGGATAATATGGGATTACAATGGTTAATAATGTTGATTGTTAAAAAAAAAGGCAGCCTAGTTGCGTTCTACTGTTGGACAAGATAGACTAAGCTAAGTCATCAGATGGTACTACACGTGCACAAGGAAACAACAGATTCGGTTGCAGAACATATTTGTCTAGCATGCTGAACACCCACCTCTCCTTCCCCCGGTATTAAAGCCTCGCAACAGCCGTACCACTAATTATTTGCTTCCGTCGGGCCTGCTGATTGGGTTCTCCTGAAAACACATTTAATTAGTAAATTTTCGACTAATCAATCGATAGCTTCGTTAGAGTGCACACATGCAACAGAGACCAACCTAACAACAAAGTAAAGGAGACTGGGAAATTTTCCATTTACAAGTAGTTGATATTGAGTTATGTACAAAATGTATATTGAGGTTGAAATTTTACTATGTTGAATGTTGCCCTCTCTTTTATTAATGTAAGAAGGTTTTCACTTTTCAAAGCCAATAGACACTGAATCTGCTTAATGGTCCAAATAAACTTGTTAGCATGAACCAGACTGAACCTGAATAATTTACATGAACAGAAATAAAATTGTTTGTTTAAAATGGAATTATGAAAGGAGGAAGAGAGTTGTAAAGTCGTAAAGCAAGGCGAAATACCGGTAACCAGCGATTACAGTGGCTGAATTAAGACATCTTAAAAAGAAAAATGAACATTTATGGCACAATTAAGACTTCACTACAGTTCTACTTTTAAATTTTCAAATATTCAGCTGAATGCGTTCTACAAATGACCAACAATAAATATATAGCAGACAAAACTTCTTTCCTGATTTTCGTGCTTTTTCTGAAGAAGAGAGGCTGACTCTTCAAAAATTTAAAAGTAGAACTGTAGTGAAGTCTAAATTGTGGCGTAAGTGTTAATTTTGTTCTTAAGACGTAAGGCAAGGTTTGCATTGTTTCGTGGTCTGTGGATGGGATAAGTTGAATAAACAACAACGCAAAAGTTAAATAGTAAATGACGCGAACAGTCTGCTTTAAAAATCTGGCCACGTGAGAATAATATGAGAAGAAAGAAAAGACAACTGCCCCAATTGCGACTCAAACACTGGACTTGCTGCATATTAGACCGGGTGCTTTTCCTGGGATGGACCATTGCTGCAGTCTCCGGCCGATTTTAGAAGTTGTTCAATCTTTCTCAGTGGCAATCCCTAAAAGTCACAAACGAATATACAACTACAGAAAGCAATGTGCTTCTTGGCTTTCACAATAGAAAATATTAGCAATAAATTACAACGTAGAGGATTAACGAAGGAGTAGAGGCAATTATCTTTTTTCTTTCTTTCTCAGGGAAGTGTAATCGTTAATGCAGACTGTTTGTTTCGTTAATTGGTAGTGCACGTCCAGCCTAGTATGTGGCCAGTTCTGGGTAGAGTTCCAGTTGGGGCAGTTGTCTTTTCTTTCTCAGCGTAGTGTTATTTTGTATCCTCACGAGGTCAGCCTTTAATGCTGAATTACGAGTTGTTGAACAAGATTCTTGTAGTTTTTGTGCTTCTGTACTAGCTTTCAACCAATGGCGTTATGAAACCCAGGCTTGTCAATTATTTTGGTTTCATTTTGATAATGATTCCACATTGTATTTGTTCATTTCAGTGTGTCCTGCTGAGTGGCAGCCCGACTCGCCAACAATCAAACCGGATCCAGTGAAAGCTAAAGAATATTTCCAAAAAGTTAACAAATAATTAGATTTTATTTATTTGAAATTGTGAGTCTCATAATCTTGCATTTAACTTGAATCTTACATTAGGAAATAATCTCAATGTACAGTATACAGCAGTTATAGGCAAACCCCTTTTGGTTTGTTAATAAATGTTAAAATAGCATTTCTTCTGGCGTACGTTAATTTTAGAAAAATGGTACAGTAGTGTGGTACTTCGTGCCACAATTTTCAATGGTTAAACCAATTACTTACATGGATTACGTTCTAAAACCACCCATCCAATCAGCACAACTCGTGACTGTTGCTAGCAGTTTGGCTCGTAATGCAATTTTGTTGTTGCTTGGCCATGACGAGCGCATCCAGCAGGAGTCCAACCCTCTTGAATGTCAATCAAGTAGCAGTTGCCACTTGGCCAGTAGAGCTTAGAACGCACTCGCCATTTCACGATTTCCACTCGCCTTATACCAAATACATCTTGCATAATACATAGTTTCTCTAATTTATGCATTAACAAAATTGTGAAATTTTCTTTTACTCCAGTATTAATTCAGAAAAAGGGGTTATATAGGCCTTATAAATTTGAGCATAACGCCGCAAACCGTTCGTCTCGAACTTATACGGTTCCCGAGATAACCCTCTTTGAGTGGCATTCTCTGTAACTAGTCGCCGTTTTGGCGAGTAAGGCTAAATTCCAAGTCGCCAACTGTTGATTTCCATTCGCCATTCCAACATTGGAGAGGGTTACAGAATCTATAGTTGAATACCTCAGATGCCGTTAACAAATCCACCTTCACTGCCGGCTGATATCTGACAACTTCAAAAATCCCAAGTGAGACGTCACTCTAATCGGTAGAGACACTTTTTGAATGATCTTGAGATTAATGGCCGAGCCTTCTCGGCACTGCATTACGATCCTAACTGTCTTTAGTCATGAGATTGGATTAGTGGATTTGGAATGTAACTGAATGTTTATTTACATTTCGGTTTTGCATTCCACTTTTTTTTTTCTTGCACTTTAACAATCCTGGCCTTAGGGTGAAAACTTTTACCCGACTCAAAATTTAGAAATTCTACTACTCCTGTTGCAATCACACTTAGGCAAACACTACAGCAACCCTTGGTAAATCCAGTTTGTTTACAATTCCACTGCTAGCAAATGCAAAATTGGCACAGTATATCGAAAGGAAAATATTCGTTTGTTATTCTAACGACATTACCCCAAGCTAAGAGCAGTTGCCACCGTATTTATTTCAGTATTGTGAAGGAGAATTAAATTGATTTCTCAGTGTTGTTGGGATCACTTACAGTTTAGAGATCCAAGTGATATTTAAGAAGGTTCAATGTCTGTCACCATCATGGTCACAAGAGTTTAGAAAGTTCATATGCTCTATGTAAGATACAATGCCATCCATGTTTGGCAAAGAATTCGACTTTCTACTTTGAGTGATAAAAACACAAATGTAAACAAATGACGCTCAAACTCAAAATGTCAAAATACTCATCAGTATCACGAATTTTCAGTAGCCATTATCCAAAAAAATATATTATTTTCAGTCCTATCTTCGTCAGAGAGCAAGATTGAAGAAAAGTATGTGGCCTCCAGTCTTTTTCGGCTCAAGGAAGATTCCACTGTAAAAGCCAGACATGCCTGGATTCAACCATCCTACTACCGCTCCTATCCCAAGAAGGCTGTGAACTTCCTCCACTAGTTACTTCGAAGGTTTCGCAAGTGCCTTGGTCCAGGGGGAACGATATATAAAGCAAAGAGGAAAACGAGCCAGAAATCTTAGACTAGAAACAGCAAGCAAGCCTTTATGCACTAACGTTCGCCGGAGTGCCGTGACCGGGATTCGTTGCCAGATCACTGACACAGCGCCTTTATTACTATGGCCACTCCTCCTCTTGCATAAAGTTGCTATGTGCTATGTCAGTGATCTGGGGACGAATTGGGTTGCCAGTTTGTATCTGGGTCATGCCACTCCAACGAAACTTAAGTGCATAAAGGTTGGCTTACTGTACTACGTGGGGGGGTGTTGGTTGGTTGAGGTTTAACAGGGTTCGAAGTCTTCGTTCGAGGAGGCAAAGCAATGGTCCATCTTCTTTTAGGAGTAGATTATAGATTATGATTATAGTTAAAATCCCAACACATCAGAAGTTAATTCCAGCGAAGACGACGGCGGTTTTTTCTTATGAGATCCAACTGGCTTTCCAGAGACGACGACGAATCCTGAGCAATGACTGCAGCGGGTGTAGAATGCGTGGAAGTGGCTTTTCCCAACTTTTGAGCCCATTTCTGACTAAATCGAAGAACAAAGCTTGTTCAGCACATGTAAGGTCGGCGAGCGTGATAGGCCTGTAAGAAGAATCCAACTGGTTTTAATTTTTAGGCTTGTACACATGTCGCCATAGCAGGTTTAGAACGTCTTTGAAGTCTTAGCTACTTGTAACTAGGATGGTGGCAGCTAGGAGATAGGCTATCTACTCCGCACGAAAATATCACATCTTGACGAACAGCATCCTAAATAAGCGGTGAATTCTTAAGAGAATCTGACAATACCAATGAAGTAATCTTTTACCAATTTTTCTTTCTAACAGAACGAGTAGAGCAATGGGATTTGGGCGTCAATGTAGGCAAACGTACACAATTCCTGGATTTGTTCGATTTCTGTTCTTTGCAGTTACACACTTTGGTTTTTCTGTTATAAAGACCTTATTTTTGGGAGGATTAGTGGGGCACACTTCATAGGGCCTGGTGGTGGGGCTACAAGGGACCACTTCTAGCAAAGGATATGTTTGTTTCCGTCATGATCGAAGTGTGTGGAGTGCTTCTCGAGCTCCTCGTCATTAAGTCTAATGTCAGTACGATCGGCCGACGATTCTAAAACGATCCCAGGAACCACTTGACACAGGTTTTCGCATAGCGTAGAAAGTCTACAGCAGCAGATCAAACAAGAAAAACCACATTGGAAAAGTCCCAAACAATTCCAAACACACAAAAATAACGGGAACGACAACCCCACTTAATGCACGCGATAACTTGTGTATTGGGTGAAGAGGATATTTTGTTTTATGTCAGGAATTACAGCAACACGCCAACATATAATTGGAGAGGTATTCAGGGATAAAAACATGTAACCATTCATGAAGCATCATTCCAACACACATGCAGTGCCTGCCCCTACACGTTATCAATTATATACACCACGCATCATTGTCAGTTGAAACCAGACTTCTGTTTAGAAAGGAGTTTGTGACCACCATAGCAATTGCGTTGAGATGGGAGAGGTACGGTTAACAACTGATAAATCGGGTTCTTCACATTTGGGTTCAACTTGTTTGCTTTGTAATTAGAGGAAGGGATTTTGAATGTGAAGTAGATCGAGGAATATTTGCCTCTACTTTTTATAGCATTTGTGCTTCTTTATCTTGTCAGGGGACCCCATCCAATCTTCGTTAGCTACAGCATTGCATTGGACGTAAGGCATTGTCTACCAGGTTCTAATCAACTTTTCACAATATCGTCAGCGCCAGCCACCTCTACGTACTACTAGCAATTCCTTAAAAAACCTAAATTGGGGGGGGGGGGGGGGGTAAATTGGTTTCTATCGCCTTAAGAAAATTTATACTACCTGTGAATTTAATTGCATTCAGTTACTGAGTGCTCTATAAGACTTGGTTTTTTCGCTCTCTAGGTACGTCCAGTGCGCAACCCTACCGTGCATGCATCACCATGCGTGGCCCTCCTATAAAAGACGGTTTGTCCATGGCAGCCATCTCTTTTCCTCTCGATATGTCACCACGATGGTGGCTCCAGAGGGGAGGTAGGGTGGGTATTTACAGGTAGTATAAATTTTCTTAAGGCGATAGAAACCAATTTTAACCCCTCCAAAATTACTACCTGTAAATTTAATTGCATTTACAGTTAGACCTCGTCAGTATAGGTGGCGGGCACCATCATGGCGAGTTACCCCGGGTTGCGGACTGGTACCCACAAAAAGTTTTAACCAAACTTTGCACTTTTATTGAAAATAACAAACAGGCAAATGGACCTCTTTCGTAGAATGTGGTGGCCCTGAAAAGGGCCATTTGTTTAGAGATGGGGTCTTACTTCTGTCTTTGGGAGGTCTTGATCCAGGGTAGTTTTCTTGGGGTCTTCGTTTCTGTATTTTAGTGCTTAAGAGGGTTGGACGACATGTCTGGCGGTCACAATGGGGCCCAGACGATGTAGTCCTTCTTCCTGTCTTGTCGTGTCTCTGAAGTAGTGACTTGTGAAGACAGTTTGGTTTCTCCATGATGTCGCTTGGAGGATTTCGGCGATGGAGCGTTGGTTGTGGAAAGCCCATGAGGTTGAAAGTGCCCGAAGTTCGTGTGCAGTTGTTTTGATGTTGTCATCGGTGCAGCTGATGTGTGCATTGTCATAAGCCCTGTTGATGACTGTCTTGATCCAGTTGGCGATCATTGCGGGTGAGGTTACGTTCGTCCCTTTGGTGAAGGGGAGGAAGAGTTGTGTGTCCGTTTAATTTAGTATCGTAATGCACGGATGGGGCAGAGTGTACATTCAGGTTCTTCATCATAGATGTTTGTGAGGGCCGGGATGATGATGGGTTTGGATGGTTCACATGGTTTTTGAGTTTTGGCTCGAAAGTCGAGTCGGGGCCGAAGGTGAATGAACTTGCAATTGTCGAAAAAGAAGCAGTGAGCAGGATCATTGGATAGAGCTTGTATTTCGCTGCTCCGGAGGCTAGCAGCCAGTGATGTGAGGAAAACAGTTTTCCTTGTGAGGTGGTTGATATGGCAAGTTTGGATCAGTTCATATGGATTAGAGTAGCTCATAATACGCGATTCCACGCTTAGCCAAAAATCGCGGATCTTGAATTAAGCTTCTGACGAAGTTTATTTTCAGTGGTAGAGGATTATTGCTATGTACGGGGTCATTAAAGTTTCCACCGATGATCGCGGAAAAGAACATTTCTCGCGGAAATCAATTATTTCCCCAAATCGCACGTTTTTTTTTTACCAAATTTATAGGTTTGGGTAACCTTTTAAGCAGGGAGTTAGAAAAAATTGTCGTAGCCTGTCATGGAACGTGTTGTTTTTTTTTCCGTCACCCATGGAGTGAGGCACTAACGAAATATTTATTCTTGCAAAAAATTATTGATATAGTCCAATTGTGGAAACTTGTAAGTCTCTACCATGACAGGTATGAAGTAGGCGTAGATGTAGGCTAAGCTAAAAAAAAAAAAAAATAATCAATTTTTTTTTTAGGGGTGGGGGGCACGGAATGTCGTGGAAACTTAATTTTATTGACGCGGAAAGTCGTGGAAACCCATATAATGGTTGCCGCAGAATTCCGCCGAAAAAGTTAAATTTTCGGCACGGATTTTTTGATTTTTGGCCGCGGACAATGAGCGACTTTAATATGGATCCATAGTCATTGAGTTCAGTACCAGACGTAGATCCCATTTTGGAAATTCATGGTGGATTGATGGTCTTTCGATTTCGAATGATTTTAGGAGGGATGAAATGCGGTAATCTTCGAGGAGATGTTTGTTTCCCGCGGCTTTGAAAACGGTGTTTTGGGCCGAAGGTAGACTAGAATGGTTGAGCCTTTAAGTTTGTCCTTGAATAGATCAGTAAATAAGACTAGGTGGTGTTGAATAGGGGAATGGATTGGATTAACTTTCTTCCGCTTACACCAATGAAACCATCTTTCCCAGTGGCTGTTGTAAAGTTTGTTGGTGGAGTCGCGGAGTGCTTTGCTGGCAATTCTGGTGGCTTGTTCTTCAAGAATTCCTGCACCTTTCATGAGTTCAATGCCACCCGTGCAGATGTAAGATTTTGGACTTCGGGTGGAATTTGGTCCCTTTCTGCTGTGACAGTAGGTCGGGAATGTCGGGAAGTTTTCTTGGAAGATCCACGAGGTGGTTTAGGAGTAATGGGAACCATGGAGACGCTGGCCAATTGGGTGCAATGAGAGGCCTCGAGTCTGTTCAATCTTCATGAGGATTGTCGGGAGTAGCTTGAATGGAGGAAACAGGTAAGTGTACAGGTTTTCCCAAGGGTAGGTCAGAGCATCCACGGCGCATGCTAGATCGTCCGGGACTGGGCTGATGAATTGGGGAAGTTTGGCCTTGTGCCTCGTGGCGAACAGGTCGATCATTGGTTTGCCCCAGATGTTGAAGAGATATTCGCAGATTGATGTCTTGAGGACCCATTCTCCTGAAGGTGGTTTCTTGCGGGAAAGTGCATCCGCTATTAAGTTCCGGTTGCCAGGAATGTGAAGGGGTTGGAGAGTCGCATTGGTCTCTTGACGAAGTTTGAAGATGTTGGAGGTGATGCGATGAAGGGGTCGAGAGTGTGTTCCTTCTTCTTTCCATATGTAGGCGATGGCTGTGGTGTTGTCGGCTTGGATTTGGAGGATTTTGTTGGTGACAAGGTGACGAAAGTGGTGGAGCGCATTGAGGATTGCTTTCATTTCCAAGATGTTGATGTGATCTAAAGAGCTGGGCGGCCAGGTCCCGGATATCTCGTGGTCTTGAATGTGGGCTCCCCATTCTGTTAGTGATGCATCTGTTAGTAGGATGAGGTCTGGGGGTGGTTCGTGTAGAGGGACCGATTTGGTTAGGGACCGATTTGGCCGAAGCCAAAACCAGTGGAAAAACCTCGATTTTTGTTTGGTGTGGCAGTGGGTTCCGGCTTGTAGAGGTAATTGTCGGGCACGATGGCTTCGACTGCCTTAAGGAGTTCGAAAAGCGGGATGGCAGTAGGGTCGGCGTCGTTTTGAAGGGAGTCTTCGTAAGGATCGAGTGGCTCACGTTCGAAGTTGACCTGACGTGGCGTGTGGCGACGTGCATTGAGAGTTGATGCCGAGTCAAGACCGTCATCGGGGTGGACAATGTTAAGGAGGCGTTGAAGATCAATCGATGATGAAGTGGAGCGATGTTTCTTTCTAGCCAAGGGTGTAGGTGCAGGTTGCTTTCGTTTGCGGGAGTCATTGTCGGAAGAGGCGACCCAATCACGTACAAAAGAAGTACCATGTGTTGAGGTAGGGGGACCTTGAGTATTCGGTTTGTCTTTATAGGAGAAATCTTTGATGGATTTCTTGGGGTGGAAGATCGTTGTTGGGTTGATCGGCAGGTTAGTTGAACCTTTGACAGGTGAAACGTAAGCAGAAGATGAGGAGCTGGGCGAAAGTTGTTGACCACAGGGAATCGATGACGCAGTTGAATGCTGAAGCGTCGCCGAAGTCGATGGTCGAGTTGGTGAGGGAAAGACGACGATGCTTGGGTTTTCAGGTGGCTGGCTTGCAGGTGGAGCGGCGGCCATCTTGGGCAAAAGTGATTAAAGTGATAAAGGTAGTGAAGCTGATGAAAGTAGGAAAGGGACAAAAGCGTCGAAGGTGATGAAAGTAAGCAGGGCTTTCGGTCTTCGTCTTCAAAAGATGTATAGTTGATGAAAGTCTTGGTTGTCGATGTTGTTTTTAGAGCACTTCGACAAGGGATCTTCGGCACTTTCAATCAGGCGATGATCTAGAGGCGAAAGTCTTGCTGGGGAGTCTTCGAGAGCGACCCGTCTGCGACGAGAGCTTGAGGAAAATAGATGGCTGCCATGGGAAAACCGTCTGCTTTTATAGGAGGGCCACGCATGGTGACGCATGCGCGGTTCGGTTGCGCACTGGACGTATCTAGAGTGTGAAAAAACCTCAAGTCTTATAGAGCACTCAGGAACTGAATGCAATTAAATTTACAGGTAATAGAAATATTCGACCGACGAGTAAACATGCAATAAGGGCAAAAAAAAATATTGCGCGTTTTTCAGGAGCTCGCATATTAATCCCAGCAAACCTTGCTGTAAGTAAGTATTTACCGTCGCTGCAGAATGTACAAGTACCAACTCGCTTCGTATACCGTAAATCGCGCATTAAAAGCCCACCCCCTAAAATGCTGTAAAGTCAAAATCATGAAATAGTGGAGTTCAAGCCCACCCCTCAAATTGAAGTTTTTCTACGAAAAATTATCTAAAAGTTATATGATGTGAATAAAGATAGTACTGCTTGCTATGTTTACTGGCCCCTTCTCCCGCCCTGTAGTAATAGTGGACTCTTCCTTTAGCTCCTAGCACATGCACAAGGCATCTCGCCTAAGCCTCCTCCCTTCTTCACAGCAATTAAAAGAATGTAAAAATTGGTCTTTTAATGGGCGTTTGATCCACGATTTACGGTAGGTATACATCTCTTTGGTGGTAATGGTGCGAGATAGCTGCTTGACTAATCGTATCCGTGCTTGGTGGTGTGGTAACTGGTAACACAGTTCACACAGCTAAATCCAGCAATACTGTACTAACATTTTGACAAGCGATTTTCTACATCATATTAACAGAAGAATATTACCTGAAGAACATTGATAGTGGGGATGGTTTTAAACTTACTGTAATTTCATGAGATTTTATTTTGTCCTAGTCAACCAAATTTGTGCAGGGATAAGAATAATGTCAAATTTTAACAAAACTTGCCACATATAAAAAATATGTCCGTTTATTTCCACTGGTCTATATTTTCTTACAAAGGTGATCAAATATGTACACAATTTTTAATTCAACATCACAATTCCCACAACAGTGAGGTTCTAGTCTCCAGTTCTGCAGCATTATCAACATGACCTATCGTGATAATTTCAAAATATAAATTGTGCAGTTCCAATTGCATTGAGGTGCATCAACTTGGGTTGCATTCAACATCTCCTTCTTTGGATGCTTTCATTTTGGACATTTCTTGTAGCAGTTGTTTTTCCAGGTCTAGTACAGCTCTTGGTTTCTCATACTAAAATAAGAGAAACAAGTTTACATAATCGTTAAGAATCAAATAGTAAAAATATACCGTAAAAAGCACCCACCCCCTTCAGACTATTTCCAACCTTAAAAATATAAAATAGTGGCAGTAAACACCCCCCTTCAAACTGCAGTCTTTTAGTTAGAAAATTAACTTGAAGCTTCATTCATTCGAATGTGATTAGACCACGCTCCAGACCGGAAATTAGTGTCAGCACTCATGGATCACTTTCTCCTGCATTCACCTCCGATCCTGTAGTTAGAATTAACGGCAAATTATGGTTCAGAAGAGTGAAGCTCTAATACCGGAAATTTTGAATTATTAGAGTTCATTGTGTTAGTTACATTGTGTTACATTCAAGGTGAGTTACATTGTGTTTTGCTACATTGAAACCAGATCACCTACGTTATTGACACAATCACATATTATTTCATGCAGTAAATGTCATACCTGTACAAACAAACGTTAGGTTAACACAATAGGTTATGTTGGATTTAATATTGCCATCAACTTTTTTTTTTTTTTTTGCAAAATTTACTGCAATGGCCCACGGGCTTGAAGTAAAGCTAAACCCTTCCATCTTTAATTTCAGTACCGTTAATTAAGACACCTAAAAAACATGTGAGAGGGACGAAAACCACTCGGGCTTTATAGTTATGACGCAGTAATGTGTCTAAATCCTCATTCTAGCAGACGAATTCTTCGTTCGTGCGGTCAACACAAGCAAGTCTCGTTTGTGTGATGTCACACTTCATCACCCGTTGGCGCATGCACCCAACAAGCTCAGGCAAGATCGCGTTCGGCTCTCACATCCCTTAAGAACAGATGCTTTCAAATGAAGCGCGCGCCCCCTAATCTGCTTCTCCCTCCCCACGAGCAACAAGTGGACACTGTCCAATTGCTTATCTGCCCAGAATTTCGGGTTGAGTGGATTACCGCCTAGCTGAACGAACTTTCACGAGCTTTGTAGCGGTAACAATCACGGTAGCTACTTCTTGAATACTTTAATTTAATAAATTACGCAGTGATTGAGTTTTGGTTTGCGCCGTTTTGGTCAGAGCTGTCCAGTCTCGCAGGTGCCATATGTTAGAAGCACAAGCCGGCGCGCACTCGCTTGTATGCTACGATGACATCATTCCTCCAAGGTGATGAAGTGTGACGTCAGTACCATGCGAGGAAATCGTGTTCGTTGTCTCGCGCCATGGAAACATCAAACTTATATTCTAAATTAACTTGCGTAATTAATACGCATGTTGGAAACTTCGCACAACTTGCATCTTGTTTTTTTCGTACCTAACTAACAATAGTGAAATTTAAGATGGAAGGGTTTAGTTTTCCTTTAATAGAGAGTACTCCATCAATATTATAGTCATAAGATTAAAACTGGCCACAAAATACGCATCACCAAAAAATTTGTTACTGGTATTACTACGAAACATGTCATCATTAATAGAACTTCTTCCATCTTTGCACAGTTTTTCCTTTGGTTACATCGCTATTTTTTGTTTTACGTTTGAATATGACTGAAGTCATAGCCTCCGAGATTTACAAGGCATGTGACCGCCCTCCTCACATCATTTACACCACTCCATTCTCACACAAACAGCTCACTCAAGTCTTATAACTACTAACTGCAAATCGTTGGGATTTGAAGGACCTTGGAAGTTCATCAGGTTGAATTACCTAGTAGGCCTTTTGAATAAGATGGTCAGGAAGAGTTGGTGAGAAAGAATGAGTGGGTGTATGATCTTGTGTGCAAACTCCAAGAATTGGTCTGACCTTCCTCGAAGGTGTTAGTGAGCATATTCAAGAGATCCATGGAAGAAAGGGTTTCAAAACTTACCTCCATTATAAATTCTGTCGCTTCCGCCAATAAGGAGGCAAGTGCCAAAAAGTAAATTTTTCAGAAGAGCAAAAAAACACTTTTAGTCATAAATTTATGCATTAGTGTCTAAGTAACCTTGCAGACTTATGTATTATAATACTAACAACTATTCTAAGATAACACTAACGCTCCACTAAATCAATAAAAAAAGCAATTGATATTTTTATACAAAATGCAGAATAATAAGGGTGCCCATCAGTACTCTTTTGGGTTAACATTACGTTGTTTTAATCTTCTATGCTCACTCCTTGTTTGAAGATTGGAACCCTCCTGAGAATGTTCATTTGATTTGTATTTACAAGATGTTTTTCCAACATTTGGAGTGGTGTTGTCATGCACGGATGCCATTGTTGTCATTGTTTAAAGATGGCACTTGCCCCCTTATTGCTGCTTGCAAGAGCCTAGCGGCAAATGGCATTAACACCTTATTACTTGGTAGGGAACCACTGAAGCTAACGCCATCTAGCGGCGCCAAATGCAAAAGCACTATAGCTTGGAAACGAAGCATGCCACTTGAGTTTTCGTTTCACTGAAAGGTGATGTAATAATGGAGCAAGTGTCAGCACAAAAATATCAATTTTGGTCGAAATGGCACTTATCCTCTTATTGGCGGAAGCGACAGAAGTGTAAGAAAGTGAGTTGTGTCCTCGTGTGCTGCGTGACACTAAAAGTGAAGGCTTAGTGACCGTGTTCCATGCAATGGGTGTAAGGCAGTCTACACAGGGTGGTCTACAAAAAACTGACGACCCAACAATTTTGAAGTTCAACTTTTCTAGTTAGCAGCCCTCAGAACCAGGAGAGGACAAAAATCCTCCGTTTTATTAGATTTAATTTCTGTTCTCTGCTAATTCTGTGGGGTGCTAACTAGAAAAGTTGGACTTGGAAAATTTTGGGTCGTCAGTTTTTTGTGGATCACCCTGTATAGGAATGGACGAGGAAAGTTGTAAGGATGCAGCGCGGTCAACTTAATATGGAAAAAGCTCAAAATGAAGTGGAAGACAATGGTGTTGAGCCGATTGCATGGTAACAGAACAAAATTGTGTGGGATAGAATTACAATCTTGATTTGTGCCAACCTTGAGTATGTTGCCATCACATCCAACAAAACTACCAACTGGTGAATATCCCGAGTCGTTCGAATCCCAACGTGAGACACTTGTAGGTAGACTTGAGTGAGCGGTTTGTGCGAGAATGAGTGGAGTAAACTATGTGCCTTGCAAATTTGAGGCTTCAACATCGGCTATGTTCAAACTCGACAAAAAGCCTAATTTTACCCGGTGGGGAGGTCAAAATTGGTTTCTATTGCTTATGGAAAATATTCACTACCTGCAAATTTATTTGCATTCAGTTCCCGACTGCTCGTTACCCTGGAGGAATCAAAACTCTCTGGATACGCCCAGCTCAGACACCCACCTGTGCATGCGCGGGTCCAGCATGCGCAGGCCCTCCATAAATGGAGTTACGGCGAAAGCCAGCCATCTACTTTTCCTCCATGATGGTGACTGAAGAGGGGGGAGAAGGTTGGGTGGGTATTTACAGGTAGTGTATATTTTCCTTAGGCAATAGAAACCAATTTTGACCTCCCCACGAGGTAAAATTGGGCTTTCTACTTGCCGGTGAGAAAATATCCACTACCTGTAAATTTATTTGCATTTACAGTAGACCTCGTCAATATAGGTGGCGGGTCCCCCAAGGGTGAGAGCTGGGTCCCCTGTGATAGAGTTGTGATAATTGTTGCAGGCGCAACATACTCTGTTAACGACCGACATAATGCGCAAGGGCTGTCGGAGTGGGGAGGGAACTTCTATTACCAAGGCGAGTTGGTGAATAAGTGCGGTGAGTTTCCAGATTCCAGCGTTGAAGAGAGAGAGAGGGGGGGGGGGGGAGAGAAACTTAACCTTGTGTTGTAAGGTGATGCTTTTCTTGGTGTTCGATCCATGATTGGATACCATCTAGGAAGATTGAGGGGGTGAAGAAGTGAGAATAGATTTCTTGAAGTCCAGGATATGAGGAGGAGTGTGTTGTATTGTTGGTGAACCTTGAAAAATGAGGTCTCTATCGGGATAAGGATCCTGTAGTGAAAGTTGTTGCGTAGGCTTGGAGTGAGTCACAGATTTGGTGTTGACTGCGTGTTGAATAAGTTGGAAGGGTGTTGGACGAGTCCATGGGCTTCAGGGTGGCATGGTAGTTTTGATTCCTCCAGGGTAACGAGCACTCAGGAACTGAATGCAAATAAATTTACAGGTGTTGGATATTTTCTCACGGGCAAATAGAAAACAGCGATGTAACAGGAAGAAGATAAAACAGCTGTCTATCGAAAATCAGTTACATACTGTGAGTATCTTGGTTTTGAAATTGTGCAAATACGGAAGGAGGCCGTTCTATTAATGCTTAAAACATTGATACCAATATTTACTTTTGATGTGGGAAAGGACAGTGATTGAGTCTAGCTTTGCACCATGAGGAAGGAAATTCCAATGACTCACCATTACTGCCCTGTCACTGTTTAAAGAAATATGGTGGAGCAAAAGGGTTTAGGGAATTTGGATGGAGACCAAAAGATTGCCAGTTAATAACTTATCCGTGGGGAGCTTGTCAATGTCGTACACAATTTTCAAGATCCTGGAACTCTTATAGTATATTGTAAGGTTAAGTCCCTCTATCCTCACATGCCAGGTCCCAATTGCCTGCCGCTTCACACATGCGCAAGCCACCCTTGGCGTGGAACTAGGCCATGAGAGGAATGACAACAAGCCAGGTCGTAGCTGCAATGTGAGCTCAAAGGCAGGTAACAAACCAATTCTTTGAATCAAACGGCATCATTTCCGTCTATTCGGGGCATAAACACAAAAGTGAACCCTAACAATACTGGAAGTGAAGAGATTATTTTATAACACTGAAAAAACTGATAGTACCACTAGAGAGAATCATCGAAAATATCGTCAAATCGGAAAATTTACTTAAGTTCCTAGTACAGACAGTCACTTATGCAAAACCGAAAATCATCCAACACTATACAAACTTGCAATATTTCGACTATATCTAATGATAGTCTTATTCAGGCAAGAGTCATGACACTTGCACTACAATCACCACTACACCAATGTACTTTCAAATTATTTTCCTCATTTGAAAGTTCATTGGTGTAGTGGTGATTGTTGTGCAAGTCTCACGACTCTTGCCTGAAGAAGACTATCAGTGGAGATAGTAAAAACATTTGAAAGTTTGAGTAGTAGTGGAATTAACTCGGGACAATTTTTGGTTTTGCGCAAGTGACTGACTGTAAAGTTGAGAATCATTTGGAGCAAAGGTTTCAACGCTGCTTTAAACAATTTTTGTACTTTACTGCTAAACTTTTTTCTTAAAAAAGGAATGTGTCCTTACAAACCAAAACTTGACAATTTTTTTTTAGAAAATCAATATCCAGTCTAGTCTATATTGACTATACAAAATTTCACTAATAGGGTTGAGTACAGTTCAGTACTATGTTACACACATGCTGAGAGAGCCATCTTGTTTGGTCTTATGACGCAGTTGTTGTTAGAGGTCAGCTGAAATGATCATGATGTATTCCAGGGAGGTCTACTGAAATGGCAGTTTACTCCGCTTCAACCTCATTAGAACATCAATTGGCATACAGTAGCATGGGCACATTTCTGGAGCCAACAATTTAACAACTGACTCTTTTGAGTTACTAGATTCCCTCGACTTAAAAAAATAACATTACTAATAAAAACATAATGACCAACAATACTTACAGAGATGATGAGGGTATTGTTACTGTGACTTAATTTTATCCTTTCCTGTTCAAGTGGCACTTTCAGCCGATCTAAGTCGGGTATACGGAATGTTTTGTAATATCTGAAACACAAAGAACTAATATTAATACATGGTTAGAGATGCACCAATGATTAGCCTGGTAATCTTGGCATTTTCAAGGTAACATAGTGGTAGCCGTGGCTTGTGCTAAGACACAAGATGAACAGTGACAATAATCTTACACACACCCATTTTTTTTAAGATGAGAAATCTTACGCACTTTTCCACACTTGGGTATACAGCTGTATAGATTAACATTTTAGGCCAGTCGACACCAGTCGAAAATGCAGTTGCCGTACTGGTTGAAATGCCCAACCCCTTTAAAAAAAACAAGAATTGCCGTGGCTGCAGCTAAAGTTTGTTTCTATTGCTTAAAACGAAAATAAACATTATGGTTAAAAAAAAAAACGTTGTTTTACAGGAGCGCTCGCGTCTCCAAAAATCATGTGCATGAATAGTTTTTATGACTTTGCTTCCCTTTCGAAATAAATAAGGTGCACGTAATGCAGCAACAATAGACAGAAAACATCTAGTCTATCTGTTGTACAAAGCTTGCGATACTGGCAATAGTTTGGCAAAACCAATCAAAAAAAGAAAGCTTGATTTGAGCAGAAAGGGAAAATGTAGGCCTGGATAAAAGTGTATGTCAACCTAGCAGCAAAAATATTTTGTCACACCTGTACAAGCTAAATTTTGGTATAAAAAAAAATAAAAGCCGCCCGCCCGCATGCTACTTATTGAGTCGTAAACTCCTGTAAAATAAGGTACTTTTTTTTTGCCCTTACCTGTAAATTTTAGTATTTTACTCTCAAATGCTTTTTCCTTTAGAGAATTGTTTAATAGCTAGCGAAAACCGGCAATCGGCATTTACAATGGTATGCAAAAGACATCATGAACAATCGAAGACACAATACCACAATAGGAGAACACTGTTGAGTAAATTTTTGGTGAAATTGTCGTTCACCTTCTTCAGAAAGTTTCATGCACTAGGAACTGGTCGCTACATCATGTGAAGTAAACAATTTTGAAAACACACGTTTCAGACACCACTGATCTCGTACAATGTAATGTGTTTAGTTTCCTTGAAGTGTTTGTAAAACTTGCTAAGTAGTGTTTGTGTGCATATTGGAACTTCTGGACGGACTTACTGCTTTACACACTTTTTGTATTTCCTTTTCCTGTCAACAATGATATACCGTAGTTTTGCTAATCATTGTAGGCCTATTCTTTTTTCTCTCTCTGTTTTGATTTGCAAAATAAAACAGACCCAAAATAAAATGTCATTTTATAAAATAAGGCTGCCCAATTATACTTTACAAAGAACTGGAAACAAATTAGGCCATGCAAAAAAAATTGTTTGGTTTATGGGCAAAGTTGCAAATTGAAGCCCCAGGCAACCAGGCATTTTATTTTATTTTTTATTTGATTTAACTGCACACATTTCTTTGACATGTACCTTGCTCAAAGCAGAAAGAGTACACAGTCAGTTAAAAAAAGTATTATATTCTGCTAATATGTTATTAAAAATATTCTAGTTTTTGCCAAATAACTTCTTAGTGGTTTGAAATTTGTATCATAGAAAAGCTCATTTCGAGCCGGTTAAAATGGTATATTGGAATGTCAAAAACGGTCACAATTTGGCGAAAAAATGATTTTAAGCGGCTGTACCAAGATTGTGATAAAAAATTTTGATCCGCGATAATTTAAGGCACCCGCACACGCCTGTAAACCAAACAATTAAATTTGCATGGCCTTACTAGCTTTTTTTTTTTTTACTACTGTAGTAAACAACAAATAACTAACCTAAAAAAAACTAAAGGTAGAAAATTGATCCTTAGAACGCGAAAAAATGTTTTTGCTCTCTCAATGTCCCATTTGGCGTGTGGCCAGCCTTAAACCACCTTCGTTGTTTCTTTACAAACTTACTTCTTATTGGAGGTCCTTATGACGACAGTACGACTTTGGGCATCCACAGTGGCAGAGTAAGTGGGAAGAGAGTAAGGCAAGTTTCGTATATGCCACTGAAATGCTTCTTTCATGTCTTTTCTTACACAAACAGGCTGCAGGAATAAAGGGAAATAATTGAAGCTCCTAAATGGAAGACAACCAATAACAATCACCAGATCTATGTACGTTAGTTAACTTACGTTAGATTTGCTTTCAAGAATGCCATCCACTTCCAAGCTTTGCGTTGTTCGTGGATCCACTACTTCACCTACTTCGATTTCCCATTTTCCACTTCCACCTAACGTTGATTTCTTTTTCCATTGGCGTACTAAAGCGGATACAACATTTTTTAAAACACTAGGCTAGCATTACTGCAAAGTTTAAACTCAATTTGAAAATAATGACTTACTGAGATGTACGCATCACCAAAATAGTTCAAGTTTCTACAAACCAGCAAATATTGGAAGACGGTTGGAGTAAAATCTTAACTGGTGGTGAGTGAGTCTCACATCCTTAGCTTGAAGAAAACCCAGAGCAGCTCTCCAATATTACCGCTTTGTAGAAACTGGAACTATTTTGGTGAAGCATTTTAGTGAAGCATCATCATGGCAAAAGGAAATTTACAATAAAACAATCATTTAAAATATTGCGACGCTAATGTTAATTTGCACCACAAAGCAAAAAAAACAGACTTACCTTACAGTACTGTACTGAGAAAATCAACTTCAGTAGCATAAATGAAAACTGTCACTACTAACAATTTATTTTTATACTAGGAGCAATAAATGAAATTCAGCTGTGGTGCCACTTGCAAGATATATGCATCAAGAAATTTTTTTCATTGATATAAAATGCTATATAATCTTGTTTAAGCATCAGGTTGCCAACTTAACCATTGGATGGATGTTCGCCACTTTCAGCCAAGACAACAGAAGCATTCATCGCAAAAATTGTCGGCTGCCCGAATGGAAAAAAAAAATACATACCAACAAATATATATATGGTATGGTTAGAACTAGGGCGGTATCCGATCGCCTTCGAACCTCTAACTTTCGTTCTTGATTAATGAAAACATTCTTGGCAAATGCTTTCGCAGTAGCTCGTCTTACGTATATATATACACATGTCGTATATATGGGAAAACATTGTTTCAGATGCAAATTTTATGCCACTGATGTCTAGCATTGTTAATAACTATCCACCTTAATCTTTCAAATGAAAAAAAGATTGCAGAATCATTGTGCAGGATCTTTGTCACCTGAAAGATTGAAGTGTGCAATGATCACAATTATGCCAGCTATGAACGTGATCGTGCAGAATCGTTGCTGCCGTGTTAAACATATAAGGCTGTCGCATGGTCTACTGTGAAAATTCATTTTAAAGTTGAAAAATCACCTTATATCAACGCTTATTTTCACAATCACACGAAAAAAGGCTGCGCCTAATATTCGAAGCAGATGAACTGTCGTTACGAAGTAGTGAACTGTGTTGTTGTGGAGCCTGAAGATGATAGTCGCCTGAGCCATTCCACCTCCAGGACTGCTGACTATCGAAAATTTGCAGAAATTTGTTGTTTTTTTTTCGTGTGATTGTGAAAATAAGCGTTGATATAAGGTGATTTTTCAACTTTAAAATATAAGGCCTAGTCTCTGAGCGACGTAAAATCTTTTAGCATGAGTGCGCAATCAAGCCACAATTTTTCAAGTGTTAACATGTTTCAATCACGTTCACTCTACATTAAATTGGTGGTAGTAACTCAGTTGTTACATTTAACACATTTATTGAACATATAGTTCGAGTCTGAAGGTAATTTAGAAATTTCGCATGGAATAACATCAGCGTGCATGCCAATGAATACTGTTTGTGCACCATGCCGCTCAAAAGCTCGCCATGATGACCACATCGCAACCACCAGTCAGGATAACATGGTCTGGCTTACTGAGTCAATTTATTTAAAAAAAAATAATAAAACAAAAAACAGTATGTGACTGTTCAAGCTTTTCTAGTTTTTTCTTCATCTTCTCAAGATGAAGATTGGAGCATCTTCGAAAATTTAAGCGATTTAGTAATTTGCTAAATCTTGTGTGGTGGTAAAATTGTGGGTAATTATCTAGATTAGGGGCACCACGCAAAAACACTTAATTTTTATACTAACCGACGCTACTCTTCATCCTAACACCATTTCGCATCACAAAATCCGGGGGAAACGTTTTTTTCAAACCATAAATGCACAGCTAAATGCGTCTGAAAATAGCACAGCTTCACATACAGCGTTGAGCGAGTGCCGCCATCTTCCTTCTCCGTTGCTTGCAAGCAAGAGGACCGCTCTAGAGATAAGAGAATAGCCAAACCCAAACAGTTCGTTACAAGTGAAACGTCAAACAGAAGCCGGTACCTGCCTAACCTAACAACAATACCACACCAAACGTGTGAACCGGAACGACAAAAGGAGTGTGTTTCGTCTGGTTTTGTTGTTGTTGTCGTTTAGGTTAGGCAGGTACCGGCTTCTGTTTGGCGTTTCACTTGTAACGAACAGGTTGGGGTTTGGCTATTCTCTTATCTCTAGAGCGGTCCTCTTGCTTACAAGCAACGGAGAAGGAAGATGGCGGCACTCGCTCAACGCTGTATGTGAAGCTGTGCTATTTTCAGACGCATTTATGGTTAGAAAAAAACGTTTCCCCCGAATTTTGTGATGTGAAATGGTGTTAGGATGAAGAGTAGCGTCGGTTAGTATAAAAATTAAGTGATTTGGCGTGGTGCCCCTAATCTAGATAATTACCAAATTGTGTTTGTTTTTTCTCTGCAAAGAGAAAATTAGCCTTAATGCCGATCGTAACAACTGCAATAGCCGTTTACGGGTGTTCAAGCAATGACCCAAAATAACGTGTCCCCGAGTCGTCGGTCATAATTTAAACAGTCTGAAATCAAATCATATGGGTCCTTCATAGCAAGCTAAAGGGGGTTAGTAGCCAGGTACCCGAGGCAAATACTGCACCATGTGAAAACACTACGAGTCCTTCCAAGTTTCGTTTACCGAGCAAAATGTTGTTTTTCAAGTCGTAATCTTCTGCCATCTCTTCATTGCCAGGAAACTTGTAATGGATTTTTCTTTTGCCTATAAAATTTCAAAAAGGTTTCACCTTAGTAACAACAACAAAAACTGATTTAAAATTAATAACCAAATTTGCTCACCATCTTGAATAAAGCAAGTCTTTTCAGCTTGACACAGCAAATCAATCCACGACGCCATTTTCAAACATCGTTTGCCACTGTTACCATAGCAACGCAAGCAACGTTCAACAGCCGCAAGAAGCCTGCTACTCCTCATTTTTTTGCTAAATTATTTGATTTTCGTAGAATTAGAATTGTATTAGTGATAAATTATAAAATATATAACTGTAAAATATGAAGTTGCTAGTACATTGTGAATTTATCAAGCGCATGGCTGTCGATATGGCTGTACTTAGACACGTAATAAAGAAAACGAAAAACAAAACGAAAACATTTTAGTTTCCGAGCAGTAAAATAGTATGGTACTGATTATTTGGCAATTTTCGTTCAGATTTAAATTTAATTAGAGTATCAATTCAAAATTACAAGTACTTTAGAGTCACTATTTTTATTATTTACGTCGTTATTTCCGTTTAAAAATCGTGGATCACATTTTAGTATCAGCTTCATTCACTGGTCGCCATCTTTGAATCGTGTTTCAAGTTTTTAGGAGCGAAATAGTGCTTGATTGTAACGTGCGAGCAAAAAAAAACCGATTAGGGAATTATCGTTTGGTATGTCAAAGTGGACCTGACTTAACAAAGGAAAGACAATTGGAGGATTTTCGCATGGCAGGCACTGCCTTTAAAGAAGTATACTTATTTTCATGATTTTAAAAAAGCCGCTACTTTTGTTATTGTTACTTATGTTACTACGTTGATGACCACGCTTAGTAGTAGTAGTTGCTGCGTTGAAATCGATTAGTTACAGCGAAAATGGTAAAAGCTTAAATCAGATTCGATGAAAAGAAATGTGTTTGTTACCAATGAAGTCCAGATTCTCTTGAGAAGGACGGCCTGTTTGTTAGGTTGTTTTCTAATCCGAATTGAAGCCAAGAAAAAATCCCTGATAAGACAGTTTCAAAAACTACAATTAGAACTTAGTGAAGTCAGCAGTGTATTATGTATATCAAATAGAGGAAATGACGTCACCATTCATGCGACTGATGGCTTGGAGGAGGACAATAGCTAGAAGTGTCTTGATTTTGGGATTAAGAGAAATATGGGTCCTTCCCCGATCCGTACCTCTTAAAAGAATTACCACAATTGATATCCTGAACAACTTTTTACTCAGTCATAGGCCTACATGCAAAATCGGAACATGGGAAGAATAGGTGTCTCTCGTCCGAATTTTTTTTTTTTTTTTTTCAATGAACTATGAATTATATGCTGAATAACGTTTTCCTCTTCCATTTTGGGGGCAAAGGCACCGTTTGGGCATGGTGACGGGTCAAAGTTAGCACTTCGGGAGTTTGGCGTGACATCATCCATGTTGCCGGCACGCTAGCCGACGCTACGCAGGGAAGCATGAATTAACTGCCCCACTATGAAACAACAAACCCCAACCAGTTCCTTACAACTGAAACGCCAAACAAAAGCCGGTACTTCTAACCTACCCTAATCCAACAAAACCACACACAACTGACAACAACCCGCCTATCTGAACTGTTTACGAAAAAATAATATATAAGCTATCCGAGACACAAACGAATGCGATGAGGCTAGAACGCAAAGAGTCCGGATTTGGTTAGGGATGCACCGAATACAAAATTTGCCGAATACCAAATATACAACCGAATAGTTAAGTTGCCGAATACCGAATATATAACCGAATACTCAACTTGCCGAATAACGCATATACAACCGAATAGTTAAACTGCCGAATACCGAATACCGATTTATTCGGTTCTGTGCCGAATACTGGACCGAATATCTGTAATTTAAACATATTTGATCATTTTTTCTTTCTTTTAGAAATGTCAGAAGACAATTCCTCACAAACCAAAAAGTAAATGCTTAGCTTAACGTTCCTACATTCACACAATTGCATAAATTTATACTAAAAAATATTCGGCCGAATACCAACAAATCTTAACGCTATTCGGCCGAATACCGAATGTCACTATTCGGCCAAAATCAGTATTCGGCCGAATACCGAATACTTGAATTTTTGGCTGAATACCAAATAATTACCAAATATTCGGTGCATCCCTAGTTTTGGTTAATTTCTGTAGGCCAAACGAAGCCTTTGACCCAAAAATAGTATGTGGAAATGTTGTTCAGCTGATTATTTTACGTAATTCTAGCGCAACATGAATTGATCGGTGAGGAGACACCTATTCTTCTCATAAGCTGCAAAATCTACCAAAGTGTCTGGTATTCAGACTGTAAAATTGTCTGATGAAAAGTGTGTTTTTATGTGAAGTGTACAACCATGTGCAATTTGTCGGATTTTGTCGGTTATCAGATACCAGGATATGGTAGATTTTGCATGTAAATTTTACTCTACCATTTTTGGGGCAAACACTTGTTTGGCCATCAGAAATTAGCCTATCAAAATCTCACTCTTATGTCCTAATCACCACATTCGGTTGTACTTTGCTTGGCGGCTTTTCCCCTACACAAGTCCATAGCCTCACGCAGTTTTTTTGAAGAGACAATAATGCTTACGCAAACTTGAATTTTCAGATTGCTTCTGTACTGCGAATTTTCGCCAGGATTCACTAAAGTTTTTTCAACTAAGTCTTCCGCCTTCATCAGGCACTGGTTTATGGCACACTAACGTAACATCACTAAGATTTGGAAAATGTGTAGTGGGGCCAACTGCCAGTTACGTTGACAGTGGCTCCCTCTCTTCTTCTTTAAGTGGTGGTGGAGGGAGGTAGGCTTTCCTCATGTAAGAGAAACCCGATACACAAATCAAACACACACTTCGAGCTACACCTTCGAGCCCTCGAATGCCTTGCTATTCAGGTTCTCAGAAACAATCATGTGAAAGTCATGAATATCCAAGAACCCGCTCGTAAAGGAATAGCCAATATTACCACACCAGAGCTCACCTCTGGTTTCTTACATGTAGAACGCCTACCTCCCTCCACCACCACCTAACGAAGGAGAAGAGAGGGAGCCACTGTCAACGTAACTGGCAGTTGGCCCCACTACATGTTTTTCAAATCTTAGTGATGTTACGTTAGTGTGCTAATCAACCAGTGCCTGATGAAGGTAGACTTTGAAAAACTACGGTATAGTGAATCTTGCCGAAAATTCGCAGTACAGAAGCAATCTGAAACTTCAAGTTGGCGTAAGCGTTATAGTCTCTTCAAAATTCGTAAGTCAAGCCAAGTAAAATGAGCCTGTCGCCATTCAGAATACGCACACAGTTGTCGTGTACAGTTGGGATAGGGCCCTTATTCTTATTTTTTAATTTTTGTAGATCGCTCAAGGTTTTATCAGATAACTCCTGACACAGTTTCTCCCCATACGTGTTGGAGGGATGAGTCGTCCGCTGACGTCAAAGCCAACCTTGACATACATGTCAGTCGCATTGAAAGGTGACGTCACATCCACTCAACAGAAACTGTACTGAGTTCGCTCACCATTCGCTATGTACTGTCAGAAGTCAAAACTGTCTTTAATAGTCATGAGTTTGTACGGTTGGGTTTGGAAGGTCGGCCTACTGAATATGTTCGACAACCTAGTGAGTAGTGACCACAAAGAAAGAAAGGATGGCGTGACAAAGTAGGACTTGGAGGACATTAAGCCTCTAAGCAACTATGTTATCAGTTGAAATTAGATATTTGTGAACTTATGATTGATTGGTTGCTTTTGTAGGTCTGTATACTGCAGTTTGTTCCCCCGTCCTGTTATTTTGACACGAATTGGCCCTAACAACGTTTCCGCTATAATCGAAAAGGCAGATTTTTTATTTGAAAACCGGTAAATAACTGCTTCACCCAATGGCAGGGGTCCGGCTCTACGTTTTCTTTGTCTTCCTATTCTTTTTAATTATATTTTTATTTTAGGACTTGTGCTACTGTAGCCTGCTGTTTTAAAAGTGGTTATCTTGCTCAAGTTCATTAAAAATAAAAATTATTGTGAAGACTGCACCGATATGATATTGATAACTGAAGTTTTAAAATTTGTTCCGATAGCTTACCAGTATCGAAAACCTAATCTGTAGCCTAGCCTAATTTGTTTTCAGTGGTGTAGTTTTCTTCAAAATTACAACAGTTATTAAAGCAAAAAGTGTTAAAAATTTTAACCAACAGTTAAAAGTTAGGCCAGGCTCGGATTACAAATTTTCACTAACTTTTTTACCAACTTAGAAGTTTCAGATTCCAAGTTGGCAAAAGCGTAGGCTACTGAATCTTTGTGATCTGTAAGTAGAGCCAAGTAAAATGATCCTGTCAGCATTCAAAAAAAGATAGCTCATTGTTTTCCTTAGCAAAACGCCCCAAACCACGTGTCATTATCTCAAACAGTTCCCGAATTATCTATATTTCAGCTAAAGCTGCCTGTACCGATCAAAATGTGTTGGTCTGTTGACAATTCGCAAGAATACTGGTACTGTACAGTGTTCAGGTTCTCAAAATATGCCGATGCATTATTTCGGTTTTTAACAATCGAGTGGTCAAGAGTACAGTATTATTTTGTGACGTATTTGTTTGGGCATAGGCTATTCCACTTCCAGGGTATTTTACATTTGCATCTACGCAAGCAATGTTTAAAAAGGCAATGTGATGAATACGACTGATGAGTTGATTACAAAGTGGAGTGACACTCTTGGAAAATAACAGTACATTGAATTGGAGTTAAAAATTTGTTTACCTTTAGTTAACTGTTAGCAAACTTTTAGTAATAAGTTTGGTTTTATTTAGCAGGTTTGCTGTTTGCTTTGACTTTAATTGGCCACTGTGTTATCCAGCTGAAAGTAATTTTATTCTCCGTTAGTTAAAATGAAGGTTAGTAATTTGTCATCCTACAGAGAGACGTTGTCATTGAATTTCCCGTACAATTGCCACTCCATTCCAGAACGAACAATTTGTGACAAGTGAACAACAATATATTTGATTTATTACTGGTTAACTTATTAATCGAAAAAATTAAGGCCGGTACTTCAGTAACTTTTACTTGGGCTGTGAAACGAAGTACTTACAGCGGAATATGCTTTGCAAACTTGATCCAAGCTTCCACTCTTGCTGCGAGTATTGGACTATTTCTACAATTAATCTTCTTCAGGCCAAATCAAAAAAGACTTGCACAAAAAGTCGACCTTCTCTCACCACCTCACCTTACAATTCCGTAACTTTTGAATATCCCACCATTTCTTCTTGTGAGAAGTGGAAGATTCAGAAGTTACGGTGGTGAGAAAAGGTGGACGTTTTGTGCAAGTCTCTTTTGACTTGGACCTGAAAAAGATTATTTGAAGAAATAGTCGAAAATTAGCATGAAGAGTATCAAGATTGCATAACTGGAAGCTTGGACCAAGGTTGGCAGAGCATATTCCAATGCAAGCATGTTCCACTTACACTATAATTTTTTTAATAACTTAGGGCAGTGTTTCAAGTATCTCTAATCATTACAGAGCTTCTTCATCACTTTTATTTTTTCCAGTTTATTTTTTCCCGTGACATGGATATCCTACTTGAAGGCATTCCTATCATGCTATTGTAAAACTACTTATTCATTCTTCTTATTGAATTCCTGCTCTCTTTTCCATGAAGTTCGTTAAACAAACCAGATCATAAAAGCCATAACAAAAGTTGTTTCTTAGCCCTTGACCCCCCCACCCCCCACCCACACACCCAATGGTGTACAAAACTAAAAGAATTGTGTTTATTGACCATTTTAAATCCTTTAAGAATGTGAAGTATAATTAACGACTTTGCCCACCCTTTTATTGTTGCATTTAGGCTATATGCTCTTAGGATTTCTTGTGTTGTGTAGATGAACCTTTTGATCAATTCAGTGTTAGTCGGCAGTGGCTGCTTAACTAGTGGCCATTTTTTCGTAGGTTGGTTTGTAATGACTGCAACCTGGATTTATAAATGGAAGTGCAGCTCATTTTCTTGTGGATACACGATGGCAGCTCCAATCTCTGTAAAACTGTGTTTGTAAGGGTCTTTAAAATCAAAAAATGTTCTGAAAACAGTGAAAATGTAATTCCAGGTGTGGAAAAGTGGTAAGGAAAAAAAAAACGGTGCCAAGCTTTGGAGGAATGCACCTGGAAATTGTCATACCAGAAAACCAAGTCAATGTTTTCAGTTGTATCGAGTACAGCTGTACAAGTTTCCATATTTAACAAATTTTTGTTTTAATTTTATAATTTTTTGTTAGGCCTATTTATTTGATTGTGGTCTTTGAATTCAAATTGGAATTCCTGGAATCTTGGTATTGCGCCTGAGCATAAAAGTGTGTGGTAAGCCGTAAATCTAAAGTTAACGTAGATTGGAAAAGTATCTCGAGCATGAATTACATTTGATTTTGGAAAGTAATACTGAAGTGTGACAGTAGTACAGTAACTGAGTAATGTTCTGTATGACATAAGGTTTGTTTGGTTTTTAAATAAAGACGAGTGAATCTTGAGTTAGGCTACCTATAGCCCAGGCTAACTCTTTTGAGTTTTAGCTCATTCCCCAATTAGTCCCCAAACAGCACACAAAACAAGGAAAAAGCAGTTCCCTAAATTTTCCCGAACGTTAAAATCATTCCCCAACCCAAAACTGACACATTTTGAAATTATTAAGTCTATAGGGTAATGTAGTAGGAGGATCGTATCGAGGCTATCCAATCCATAATTCTTAAATTCAAATTACCGAATATCCGTATCTGCAATAAAAGAAAAGCCTGCCTGCCTTCTTGTGAGATTTTTAAAACTTGTTTGGCATTGCTTACCTATTTCATCATGACTTTTAAGTTTCATAGCAGTTGATGGTTGGTTTTTTCAGGATACAGAAATGACATTAGGAAATGCATCAAACAAATTCGAGCTAATGTTTGTTTTTTATTACAAGAGCTTCAAGAATGCCTTTTTTGATTTGATCTTTTTAAAATGGTTGCTTTTTTTTTAACTTGTTTTTTGCAGCTATTTCGTTACTTGAGTTAGGTACGTCCCATTTGATGGTCTAACCATGTTGTGTTTTTGTAGGGTACAGAAATGACGTTAGGAGATGCACCAAATGAATTCAAGCTAAGTAATCCCCCTAACGACGGGATATCGGCTGTCAAGTTTGGCCCTAATTCATCACAGTTTTTGCTGGTTTCATCATGGGATTGTTCTGTCCGTTTATACGATGTCACCAGCAACACGATGAGAATGAAGTATACTCATCCGACTCCAGTATTGGATTGCTGCTTTTACGTAAGTTACTGAGCATGTCCCAAAATAACTACCCTAGTAAGACGATGCAAACACAGTTGTTAGGTTTGCAGGTGGGGTTGGAACTTGGGTGCCAGGCATGGTATTTTATCTTTTTTATTTTGTTCAGCTGACCACATTTTTTTAGCTCAGAGCTTGAATAGCCTACATAAGCAACCTAAAAAAAAAACTCTTCATTTAACATCGGGGTTCGAAGTGTTGTGATGTGTTGAGACAAACTGCACTCAAGGGATAGGTCGATTTTGGTAATCGAAACCAAACTTTTAACTTTTGGCTTTTTACTAAAAACCGAAGCAGATTAGGATTTTATGGTTATTCATATGGTTTTCAAAATGTCAGAGATTAATTTGTTGTTGTCTTGAATTTTTAAGTAGTTATTGTTTTCTGCGTATAAATGACAGGAAAGCTTCTACAATTATTTAATTCAATATTTCTTTTAAAAACTCTGCACTAGTGACTTTCCAATTGCTGGTGTTTAGAGACATTCACTTGCGTGCTATAGAGAGCATACAGCATACCACGTAGTGCGTTGCAAGGCTAGTAGACGGATTGCCTGCTCTTCCGAAAAGAGGCTTTTAGGGTATGCAATGTGCTAATGATATTGACATGTTCCCCCTTCAAACTTACGTCTGTATTGTAAACAAAATTTTCTTCATTTCTGCTGTTGTATCAGATAACTGATAGATTCTACAGTATTTCAATAGAACATTTTAAAGAAAATAGAAGGAAAGGACACATTCAGGGCTATTGTCAATGACACTGCCAAATTGTAAGATGGAAGCTACGGTAGTGGTAGGCCTATCAATTTTGACCTTGCTGTCGACGCGCCAATAAGCCTCAAACCCCCCCCCCCCCCAATTTTAGGTGAAAACACCAGCAAGCGGGGACTACTGTGGTTAGCAGATGACAATTTGAGAAAACACAAACGCAACACCACAAATAAGAAACAGCTGTTCCTTGAATTTTCGGTGGAAATTGAGTATGGAATCAAAAATATGTTATACACACTTCCACAAACTTCGTCCACCTTCTTCAGAAGGTAAATGCAAAAAAAAACGTAGAAATTACATGACATTAAAGCGGCAGTTTCGAATTCTGATTGACTATTACCGTAATCGTGGATTAAACGCCCATGGGCTTATGCAGTTAATTTGGCAAAAATAGGGGGGTGGGCTTTAAATGAAGCATTATCAATTTTCTAACCTTTCTGTACATATATTAAAGAAAATTCGAAGTTTTTGAACGATCTCTAAAAGACCCAATTTTTACATTCTTTTAATTGCTGTGAAGAAGGGAGGAGGCTTAGGTGAGAGATTCCCAGGCCTTGTGCAGGTGCTAGGAGATAAAGAAAGAGTCCACTATTACTACAGGGAGGGAGAAGGGGCCAGTAAACATACCAAGCAGCACTAACTTTATTCACATCATATAACTTTTAGGTAATTTTTCGTAGAAAAACGACAATTTGAGGGGTGGGCTTTAACTCCACTATTTCATGATTTTGACTTTACAGCATTTTAGGGGGTGGGCTTTAGCTTCAACTGGGCTTTTAATACACGATTTACGGTATGTAATCTCTACATTTTGTGCATTTACCATCTGAAGAAGGTGGACGAAGTTTGTGGAAGTGTTTATTCCATCTTTCATATTTAATTTTCCACCGAAAATTCAGGAAAGAGTGTTTCTAATTTATGGTGTTGTGTAATGTGTTTTCGTGAGATAATAACCTTACGAGAGAGAAAAAATGAAAACTCGGTGTCGGAGGCGGGTTAAGAACCGATCCAGAAACTGCGGCTTTGTGGTCATGTAAAACCAAAAAAGTAAAAAAAAAAAAAAAATAACCGACCCATCCCTATTGCACTCCAACAGTGGCAATTTATAAATTTATATCCAAACATACATCGCTCGTATACCACTATTCAATTTTTTAATTCTTTAACTTTTAAACTGCATAAGAGACTTGGCAGTTTTTGCTGTTGAATGGTGTGAAATAGCGTTTGAATGGCAGCATTCCTTCCAGGACACTACCGTAAATGAGAGTCAGTTCCCCTTGGGCATTTACACCATTTTACGAATTTCTTGAGCGTGGACGCTAACACAGTTCTTAACAAAATGGGAGAAAATCGAGCGTGACAGCAAAGTGGGTGTTACTTTCTTTTATTCAATAGGTACTTCCTTGTACTTCAAGGTTGATGTTGCTTGCTTAAAGAATAAATAGAGAATGTTCGGTGGAGGGGGAAGAGGGTAGCTAAGTAAAACTGCAAAATTAAAAAAATGTAGACATGGGTTTTATTTTGGTGATTTACAGTACAGCTTCAAACTTTCATGAAGGGTTTCAGTTAAACCTAGTTCAACTCGATTTTAAAGCAGAATGAAGGAGTGAACAGTTTTTCTGTGGTTAGAGTAAAAGATGAGATTGTTCATCACTTGGTTTGTGCTCGGATAACGACCTTTGGCAAAATGTTTGCACCTATGCTGTTTATTTCCTATTGCCACAGAATCTTTTGTTTGCGAAAGGACTTCCCATTGACTCGAGCAAGTGGCTTGGAATTTTACTTTAAAAGCAGATTTCTAGCTGATGAAATTGAATAGTGAAAGATAAAGCTTCAGACTAACGGTCGCCACAAGCCAGTTGGCCAGTAAATCGTCATAGCTGGCGACAATAAGACACCATTGCACTCGACAAAGTTGGCGACTACTGTCACTTTTTATTAACTGAAAATAAGGTGTACCGAACTGATATTGCTGATCTGAGCCTTGATCACAACATGAATGCAGAAACGACTGGCAAAGTTATTATTCCTGGCATAAGAAACAAAAAGCATTAATCCGATGTAACCTACCTTCACCCAGGCTATAACCCCCAAAATAAAAATGCTAACCGCGCCGACTAGGCACATTTTCCGGGATTCCCACACCATTGTCAGTTAGGCTTAATGCACGGACCAACTATTTTACCTTTGAATTTTTATTTCTAAAAGATTTAAACATTCACTTCGTTTGGTAGGTGTTAAGATTAAAGTACCCAAGTTTCATTTCTTTAGAGAAACTACTAAAATATGCTGCTTTAATTTCGTTTTCAGATAAAGCCACTGTCAGACGCGTAAACAGAGCTTAGATCGTCAGTCCGAGCTTACCGGTAGTAGGAATAACTAATCAACAACAAAAAAGTAGATTATTTTTTTAACAATTAATTTTTTTACATTTGAGATTTAATTAAATATTTTGTTTGGTATTATTAAAATAATAAATACAATTTAAATACAGAAAGACATAACTTCTAGAAATAGCTAACCAACTGAAAAACCAGACATGACTAACGGATAACCAAGCTTAAAAATGTAAATATCTTTTTTTAAATTTACTTTTTGCAGTTTCGATTTAATTAATAGTTTGACTGGGCTGTATTTAAGCATTAAATGAAATTTAAATTCGGACATAACTAACAGAAAGACCTAGCAAATTTAAAAACCAGACACGACTAGTACATAACTTTTTTAACGAAATATGTAAGAGACACCTGTTCGTTTAATTCAGCATAAAATTATACAAACTAAACTTTAGAATACAAAGGTAAATTTTAAAAAGGTTAGTATTTTGACAGCAAAGTTTTGTTTAACAAAGAGTTATTAAAACTTTGATAAAAAATAAAAGCCGCTTGCATGGTCGTAAAAATAAATCTTGGCCTATTCTTTTGCTTGTTTAAGTCTATTACCGTGATGGTTCCTTTTTTTCCGGGGAGGGGGCTACATCCCGGCAAACTTATAAATTACAAAAACTATGCTTGGCGGCAAAATTATGTACTCATTGGCGACCAAATATTTTATTGTGGCGACTAAATATAATCAGTCCACTGGCCACTGTCTACTAAAGAAAAATGTTAATCTGAAGCTTTAGTGAAAGATGAAAATTTCATTATTATAATCACACCACAATTTCGCACAAACTTGAATGCAAAAGTCCACAAAGTAGACAACGTTTCAGCGGATGAAGATGATGATCCGCAAAATCAGCAAGGTCTGACAAAGATATCTGGGTGATATCAAAAATTTGCTGGACTGAGTGTGAGTTTGAGTGAAATTGTGGTATTATTTTAATAACGGATCAGTATTTTCACACAATGAATTGCAGCAATGAAAATTTCATGAAAATATGAATTTTAGTGGTTTGTCCAAGATATACATAAAAACCTTTATCCACTTTATTGAATTAGAACAATAAAATATGTAAGCATGTGCAGAAATCCACCAGCCACTCGCCAATTGGCAATTAAATTGAGCAGGTTGGCTATTAAAATATTTTTTCTAGAGTTCAATTCGGACGGTGGATTGGTGATAAACCAAACCAAACAGAACCGACCACTTTTTCCCTTCTTGTTGGTGCATTTGAATATTTCAATATACCATTTTAAAGGTTTTGCTATCAGCTTACCAATGGTCTAAATCTCAAGTTATGATGCAAAATACTTCTGTGATGGAAATTTCTTTATTATTAAAAGGTTTTTGGAACTTATGTGCCTACAAGGTTCTGTGAACATACTGCAATTATAAGAAAATGTTGATATCACAGATGTAAGGACTCACTAGATTGAATGAGATTTTTCCTTGGTCGTACGATGTCTAAAAAATTAATTTTTTAAACATTAATTTAATTTGGTGACAAAGTTTCACATTTGACAACTAAAAATGTTTGGTCTCCCGGCCAATAGAGAGGAAAGAAAAATAAGAATCTGCACCTATGGTAAGCTATATGCACATTTACAACTGAACAACTACCTTAAGTTACGGGCTTAATTACGTAAATTAAGGTTAATGTATAGCAGCTGTGAAATGATTACTGTGACTAACTGCTTACAAGTCGTTTTTTGTTTTGTAGGATGCTGTTCATTCTTACAGTGGCGGTCTGGATCAAGTTGTGAAAGTATATGATTTCAACGCAAGTTCAGGTATGCATAAGAGTGAAAAAGTTATTAAATGTGGCTTTTGATAGGACTGGGAAATAATTGCGCCTGCCAATGTAATTAGGTAAATGGCAATAATAACCCTGCTCTAGTGTTTCTTTGCATCTAACTTGTTTGCATTTGTTGAACGTTTTCACGTCAAAGTTTGGCATTAAAGGTTAGCACTGCATTAGGTAACGTACTAACAATCTCAATAATTCATTTCACTCCAGCGGGATCATAGAATGTCGATAAAATAATCATTAAGAAGTTTGTTGGTAATAATGGGCTATGGTTATTTTATATTTAATTAGTCTGTATCTTTTCCATTTATGTAAAGTTGGGTAGACAGTTGTCGAACACACTTGACATATGTTATTTAGCACAAAGCAAATCACAGTTCATAAAGCCTCTAAGCTTGGATTTTTAAACGTTACCACTGCATTAGACAACTCACTAACAGTCTCAGTAAAACAAACCGCCTCCCAAACCATCCCCAATGCAAGCATTAGGTCTCAGTTAATTGCCTCGGACTTCTGTGCCCACCTATCTGTGATCCTAATTTTACTCGATAGATAAAAATTACTAAAATTACTATGTTTCGTCCTTCCTCCGTGAAGGGTAATTTTTAAGGCTGTACCGAACAGATTTAGTCGTATAGATTTTGACAGATTTTGTGCTGATCGGCAAAAATCGGTTCGGCGAACAAAAACCTACAGATTTTCAATTTCTCCCAGGCCCTTGACAATAAATATATTCTGTTTCACTACATGTTTTGTTACCTTTTGTTGTAATTTAGGCTAGGCCTAGATGTTTTACATTGTGTAGGCTAAGGTTAATAACAGACAAATATTAATTTTATTTAGGTAAAAAAAATGTATAATATTAGCCTACAAATTTGTTAGCCTACAAGTTTGTGTGTGTAAGCCAGAAAATAAAATTATTAAAAATCGATAGCGATCGGTTCGGTTAAATCGAATCGGTACACCAATCAATTTGTGGCTGATCGGATCGGAATCTGTTCGGCAGAAAAAATGCTGATCAGTATAGCCCTAGTAATTTTAGGAACAAGAAGTAACGATACTTTTGACAAACGCCACATCAGCATTTAACGAAGCGGATGAACCTAAAGCTAATATGATCATATGCTACAAACCAATTGTTCTACAAATATTACCAAAGCCCGCGTTATTAGCAAGAACTTAAAACAACCTATAAAACCTCTGTGCAGGCCTAATTAGTGGAATACAAAACTTGCATTCCCATAATTTTCACTTCCATCCGAAAATGCTTGCCTTTAGTAATGGTTACATGTAAACCTCATTATAACCATACCTCTTACAACAATAAAACTGTTGTAACAATGCTATTTTTGAGACTCTTTAAGCAATAATTCATGCAAAAGTGATTGTTTATGACGATAAATCTGTTAAAGCATTCTACTTCAAAGGACCCTTGGACATCGTTATAAAAAAGGTTTCACTTAGTATATAGGCTAATTATAGTTTTATAATCTTAAGCCCAAATTTCTTACGCAAAGAGGCTTTCTTAGCTCACCACCAGATGGCTCTATCTGCTCTCAGAACCAGGATCACTGCCATTGTCTCGTCACTGTCGCTTTGACATGAACCTGGAAGGTTGTGCCATCGCTCAGGTTTTAAGTTTGAAATGCCCAACTCGAAAAATATAACCTTTGCTCAACCTTTTAAAAGAAAAATGCCCGAACTGAATTTCCACTTCAAGTTGATGTGTTTTAATGTTTTGAGTGCACCATCTTGAAGGTTTTTCTCCAGCTTTCTGCTGGTCCAAACCAAAGTTATTAACTCTTAACTGTTTTGAAGTTAAGAGGGTAAATATATAGCAGATTTGTTTACGCACAAACCGAGTTTCAGCATCTGTGTCCTTATATGTCCATGTGAACTGTAGGTACGAGTTAGATTTTCCAAAGTGAACTTTACCCCACGACTCAAACACTTCCAACCGAATAAAATTTTTGTTTGGGTTGAAATTGTTTAGTATTTGGTTCATGTAAGGTAAGTTAGTTCAAGTTGATTTAGGTCAGCTAAAAAATTGTAAAGTTCTGCTTTACCTTACTTGAGCCATACACTTGCGAATCGAACAAAAATGTGTGCAGTGTTCAGCTCATGTAAGATTAGTTCGATTTTGTTCAGTTCGGCTGAAAAAGTGTCAAGTAAGTTCTACTAAAATTGGTTTTGCTGAAAAATTGTCACGTTCTACAAAAAAAATTAAAGTTCACTTTTGAAAGTATAACTCTTACCTACTATTCCTTAACAAAATGTTTTATTTCTCATTGCAAAGAAAGTGAAATATTTCCACAATCGTTAAATCCAAACTAGCAATTATTTTGCATGCAGAATTTTGCTTTCGTTTGATCTATATTTAATAATTCCATTAATTGTGAAAAATGTTAAGTTCACTCTGGTGATTGACGTATCAATGAGAGGTATTTATCTTTTTCATATTTAACAGAAACGATAGTAGGAAAACATGATGCCCCAGTTCGCGCAGTGGAATACTGCCCTGATGTCAACGTCATAATCTCGGGAAGTTGGGATCAGACAGTGAAAATGTGGGACCCTCGTACACCGTGCAGCGCTGGAACATTCTCACAACCAGACAAAGTGAGTACTGAGTAGTAGATTAATTTACGTGTTTAGTTTTGGGTCACATGAGTGAACAATCAGTTAGCCTTCACAAATATCAAGTTTAGCAAGTTTTTGCCACATAGTGGTAAAAAAAAACAAGCCTTAGTTTTTACCCTCCATGAAAATGAAGTGGGGGGGGGGGCACTTCAAATCTAGGTATGGAGTTCTCGTTTTAATTTTTTTTGGTTAATTTGTTTCATATTGGACATTAAGAATAGTCAAAAATAAACATTTAATTAATTTGTGGACTGGTATACTGATTTAAAATGTTTCTATTGCGCTGAAACTAGCCTATACATTTACCTGCAAATTTTATCATTTTTATTCTTAAATGCTTTTTTTCTCTAGCGATTTAATTGATTTTGGCCAATCACCAGCTCACTAACGCCGAAGTACGGTCCTGCACTTCCCTCCAACAATACAAAATGATTAGCATGCATTACAAGGCATCTTTTATTCTCTGGAGCTCATCCTGTCCGGATGTGCTTTTTTTGTTCTCCCTCTATCACTTACTACACTCTACCGTATGATGAAAGCGAAAGCACGTGGTTGCTCTCTGGCCAGCGGCTCCTTTCTTCCTTGCTCCTTCCAGCGTTGAACCTACCTGGTGGTTCCGCCATGACTGTTCACATCTTCTGGCGTGTCTTGATCAGTTTCTAATGACTCTTTGTCCATCTGTGTATTATTATTATACACGTTTTGAAGACAAATGAAGAAATCCTAACTTGGGAGACAGCGGAACCTGTCTTATCCTGTTGATTTTATACAACTAGAATCTCACATGCTGCAATCCGTTTGCCGTGTATTGCCGATTCTTACCCAGCTTCATCCGCTGTTCTTCTTGACCACTGGTTACTCTGGATTGTGTTCTCCACAAGCGAAAGCGTTTCTTGTTAAACAAGACAGCATTGAGTTTTCTTCCACTTCGCCTGTCATGCATGACGTCCAGCGAAAGCAAAAGCGACCTTGCCTGTACGGGAGGACGATATTGATTGTCTCATATTGGATTCACCGGTAAAGCGTAAGCGACCTTGCTAGACAGGACGCTATTGATCGGCTTGCGTTAGAATGTTATAAATAACGAAGAAATAAAAGATGAAAACCAAAGCAGTAAGGATGGGAAACAACAAAGTTTGTATAACTCTGATGCAAATTTCACTGCATTAACGTTTGGATGTTTTTTTTTTTTCGCAGGTTCTGTGCTAGTCTCGCTCGGGCTCGAGTGTGTGTTCAGGGATTTTGCACGCTCAAGGTTATGATCTTGTTCCGGGAATTTGTACCCTCAAGGTTACGATCCATGAGGTTTTTGTTCGTACATGAAAAATCTGCCATATCCTGGTATCTATGTAGGATACCCGACAAAATCACTGTCATAAGACAAAAGCCGACATATCACGTAATCTGTTGTTCATTTTCACCTAAAATATGCTTTTCAACAGTGGATACCGGACACCGTGGTAGATTTTGCATGTATGTTTTTGTTCTTCGAAACTACGGGACTAGCCCCAATCCAGGTTTTCTGGCCTACTAGGCATGTCCTTGGTGGGTCAGGCCCTTCCACTTGTGGTACTGTTGTGTTCCGTGTTTTCACTCCTCTCCTGTTTCATTGTCATTGGTTCCACGCTGATTCTATTCATTGCGGAGGGATGCTGATGCTCATGCTTTCGATACAGCTATCTAATATAAAATTTATTCAGTCTTTGCTCCTTTATCTCCTTTTTGATAATCGTGTGATGACGGCTATGTTTCCAACGCACCTCTGGAGTTTGACGCTCAACGTTAAATCATCTACATCAATTAAACTGAATTGCCCATTCTTCATTAGTTCATTCCCATTCTATCAGTTAGCTCTCGCCAAAAAGTTCTCTAGGCAGACTGTTTCACCCTTGTTTGGGCGCGTCAGTAGTGAATACTCTGTGGAAGAGAGCTCAAACATGGGCCCAAACAAGGCCCCAAACGAGAACCCAAACAAGGGCGAAACAGTCTGTCTAGAGATCTTTTGTGGGTGAGAGCTACTTGATCTTAACTGACCAATTGGTAAAAATAGACCTAGGTCCGGGTGTGTGCCATTCAGTAGAATGCAGCCCCAAACAAGCAGACATTTCTGCTATTTTGCTTGCTGAAACCGTATTCATTTTGCCCTTGTCATTGTTTTCGCCTTCATTGCTCAAATTATTCGTACAGCCTTATGATCTCACTGTTGGTTGTGTCTGAATGAATGTGAAAGCAATAACTAATGATTTTTCCCTCCAGAGATTTAAACCAATCACCAGCCAGCTTGCTACCCCCAAAGCATGCATGTGCACTCCCCTCCGTACTAGTATAAAAGTGCTCAGGGCACGTAAATAATCTTTTATTCTGTGGAGCCCGCTCCTTTCAGACATGCTCTTTTCTTCTCCCTCACGTATTGAGTTTTTGAAGATAGCGAAAGCCCTGCTCACCGTTCATCAATGGCTAAAGAACAGGGCTCCGAGCCGCTTAGGAGGAGCCCGTCTCCGTCAGCTGGCCCTAGCTCTTGTGCTTGCTCTCATTCATCGTCCTGCTGTAATCATTCTTGTTGAGGTTTACCTAGACGATCAGCTTCGCAAGTTTCTAAAGAAGATTGCGACGTTAAGCCGTATTTGGATTTGCCTGCTGTCACTCATGTTTCTCCCGGTGTAGTCGGCTCACTGCATCTGTCCGGTATCCAGTCTTCTGGCCTTGACTGCAATGCCTCCACGTCACCTGCGGCCCCTCTTGGGTACTTCATGGCTGCGTTATCTTGTGGTCTTCACCTGGAGAAGATACTTTCATTGGTCCTCATGATTTCCTGTTTACTCAAGCCAATTTATCACAAGATCAGCTTCTATCCATCAATGAGAGTTTGGAACCTATCCACAATTACTTCACTTCCTTGGCTCAACAATCTGTCTTAACGATTGCCAATCAAGCGTTCTTCCATCAGGAAATTGCTGCTACGAAAGCTAATAATCAAAGTTGAAGTCGAAACTAAAACTCCTAACCAAGCATCGTTCATTCCCCTGAGAAGAACGAGCCATTAGGCTAGAGCTCACGGCCAATTCTGCTCTTGAACCGTCACCTCGGCACTTAATGAGCTTTTTAAGCGTGCTCATGATAACCGGAAATCCTTTTCATCTACACGGCCTCACCGTGTTAGATCTTCCAGTTCGACAGACATAACCCTTTGCACTCTGAAATGAAAGTGCTCTTCTTCCCGCTGTCTTGATAGCGACCCACTGGGGAAATTAAGCTACTGCTGTTCAACTAGCATTGACAGCCGCATCTCTAACTTTTGGGGGACCAGCTCCAAACTCCTGGGGAACGTCAGGTGGTGCCTGCCTCCAGATTAACAAGGTCTACTGTAAAATTTACAGTTAATGTAAATTTTCGTAGGCAATAGAAAGAGAGAATTGCCGCTGCAATGGCTAAATTCTGTTTCTATTGCTAATACTGTAATGAACATATACATAACTTGTACCCACCCTACCTCCCCTCTTGAGTCACCACAATGACATATCGAGAGGACTACAAGTAACAATGTTGCGCCCTGAGCGCCTTTATATTAATATGGAGGGAAGTGCGCAACTTTAGGGTTAGCTAGCTGGGTGGTAATTGTTTTAAAAATCTCTGTAGTGAACGAGCATTTGAGAATAATTCTCTCTTTCTATTGCCTATGAAAATTTACATTAACTGTAAATTTAAACATTTACAGTAGATCTTGTCCGTGGTGTGAAATATGTCTCAAATTAAGAATTCATCACCACGGGAGGATACATGTAAACCAACCACCTTTGATTATCGTTTCAGGAATTTGTGATAGGTGGAAGTGTTCTGGTGACGATTTTACTGTATTTCCCTTATTTGCCGGGGGTTTAATCTGCGTTCTCCGGAACGACAAGTTTGTTTAATGTTGGATACCAGGCTTGAAGTTTGTTTTGAAAGTAGTGTTGAATACAGTGCAGCAGTAGCTGTGTAATGTTTAATACACAGCTTACATTTTTGCAATCTTATTTTATTAAAACGATTCTCGCAATGTCCTATTAAGTTAATAATTTTAGACACGTAGCTCGTAAGTTTAAAAATTAACGCCTGCCTCCTGTAATCATGGGTTGAATTACATCGTGAAAAAAAATAATTCCATTGCCTACAAATAGAGTATGTTCGTTCGGTATGTTGATTTACGCCTCTTTTTAAAAGAGTCCGTTAGAAGCCAATAAGTGCATTAGTTTTATCAAGAGTGATATAGGTGGTTTTATTAATTTTTTTTAATCATCTTTTGTGGCAGGTGTACACGCTGGCCGTGTGTGGTGACAAGCTAATAGTTGGCACTGCCGGGCGCCGCGTGCTGGTCTGGGACCTGCGGAACATGGGCTACGTTCAACAGCGACGAGAGTCCAGCCTCAAGTACCAGACACGCTGCATTCGGTGCTTTCCAAACAAGCAGGGTTACGTTCTCAGCTCCATAGAAGGTATGTATGAATTGAGGCCATTACCATTTGCGAATCGTCAACAATTTCTTTTTTATTTAATTTTAATAACTAGCATTTATTAATACATATTTGTGTACTGTCTGACAGAATAGTCAAAGGATTGCATTTTGATCAAATAGGTGTGTTAAGCCTAGCTGGCAAGTGTAAAGCCACACACAAAACATTGTTTGGTTTACGGGCGAGGTTGCAAATTTAAGCACCAGGCAACCAGGCATTTTATTTTTATTTTATTTAACTGACCACATTTCTTTGACATGTACCTAGCTCAAAGCTGAAAGTGTATGTAGTCGACCTAAAAAAATAATATTAATATTGCTAATATGTTATTTTTGTCGTCTAGTATTTAAAGTCCTTTTTAGTTTCTGTCAAGTAACTTCTTAGTGGTATTAGCTAGAGGTTTGAAATTGGCACCATTGGAAAGCTCGTTTCGAGCCGGTTAAAATGGTGTACTGGAATGTCAAAAACTGTCAATATTTGGCAAAAATGTGATTTTTAGCAGGTGAACCAAGATTCAGATAAAAAGTTTTGACCCGCAATAATTTTTAAAGCACCCACATGTGCCTGTAAACCAAACATTTAACTTTGCATGGCCTAATACATTATTTATGGACATTTAAAACTGGTAGTTTTTTAAGTTTTGAGTCGTGCTTGTTATGGTAATACCTTGTTGCAATGATTTTTTTATGTCTGATGTACACTTGCTAACACTTACATACACTTGTTCTGGTTAACAAAAAAAGTTTTGTCTATTCCCCCAACTGTTCAAAAGTAGCCTGTAGATTACAACTTACCCTCACGGACAACAATAATACAAGCATAATTTCTTTTTTTTATTGCAGGTCGAGTTGCTGTAGAGTACTTAGACCCGAGTCCAGAGGTGCAAAAGAAGAAATATGCCTTTAAATGTCATCGTCTAAAAGACAATAACACGGGCATTGAGAGTATTTTTCCTGTAAATGCTATCAGCTTCCATGGTTCATACAACACGTTTGCGACGGGTGGCTCGGATGGTTTTGTCAATATCTGGGATGGTTTTAACAAAAAACGCTTGTGCCAGTTCCATCGTTATCCATCTTCAATTGCATCTCTTGGTTTCAGTCATGACGGCTCAGTCTTAGCAATTGCATCATCGTACATGTACGAGCAAGACGAAATTGAGAACATTCCCGATGACAACATTTTCATTCGACACGTAACTGATCAAGAGACAAAACCAAAATAAGTTGTTAAGCAGACGTGTAAGCATGTATGCTTTTTTATTTGATTGTCTGTGTAATCATTGGTGGTAAACGAGTCATCCGGAAGTGCTACAGCTTTTAAATAAAGTGATAAATTTTTCATGTAATGTTTGTACTAGTACAACATGAGGTATCAATTCATATGCCATTAAAGTTATTTAATATTTCTTGCGTGCTTCACAAATTTCAGAACAACCGATATTACTAAATGTGATCACTGATTAGATGCTGTGCGGTTTTTTTACTTTTGAAATGTTGAAATGTTGAGTTCACGATTTAAAATATCAAATTATATTTCCTAAATTAAACAGAAAAACGTTGTAGTAATTTTCGATTAGACAATAGCATTGCTTGGTAAAAGTGGTAACGTCGTCTGTCTTCATCAGCCTGCTTCACAAATTACGTAACATCTCTTCTTTGGTTACATCTGAAAGCAGCGCTCGGGACTGCTGATCTCTATGGTCAGGCGCGCTGTCGGCTTGATGTAGATCTCGCCGCTTCACTAAGCAACTGCTTTCTGAGTTTAAATGAAAAGGGTATGACGGAGATTGAATATTTGAGGTTTTTCCTTTCCAGGATCTTGATGGTATTGACTCAAGAGCTCTTAAATTGTGACCGTTTTTGGAGTTGGAATCACTTTTCCAGTCTATTGTGTGGTTGGTTGCTTCGCAATGGCTTGCAATACCGTTGGTGCTCTCCAAGCTTCAGGCGGCTGTGATATGTTCCAGATTTTTGATATCCACATCCCGCTGCTTCTCTCCAACGTAGATACTGTTGCATTGTCGACATGGTGCTTAATACACTCCCCATAGGGTTGTGGGGCAGTTTTGGGCTACCTGTTGTCTGGTCTGTGGTTTGCTTCCAGGACATTAATTTTTCCTTCTTTTGGTAGGTTGGAGCTTGTTTTTGGTTTGACCTGCTTCTCGTGAAGTATTCACGGCCGAGTTCCGTTTTAGTTGTCGGGGAGGGGGTCTGTGGCTTCTTGCCTGGATCTTGTTCCTCATTTGGTATATCTCCAAAATTCAAAGCACGGGTCCCAATTTTTACACAAAACTACTGTAAAATAGGTCACAACCATGAACCCAAAATTGTTTAGTTTTGGTGGCCCTACATTTTACCCTTGCACCCCCTCTTTGAAAAAGGCTATCTGTGGCATTGCCATGCTTCCCTTTCCACCACAAGAAGGTGTCCTCTTCAAGGCGGCGTGACAGTCGCAATAACGAACATACGAAAGGCGAAATAGACAGCACGCAGAGTCAAGACATGAAGGGAAAACAAAAAAATAAATGACGATAGAACTCGCGGCGAAAGTACAAAAGAACGCACATTGGTAGAATGGATAAGGTGAAAGCAAGTGCATAATGCGAAAACTAATGACGAAAGAGTGGAAAACGAAAGACTAAGGAGTATGGGAATGAAAGGCAAGTGCAAAAAATGAAATGCAAAAGAAAAGGAACGAAAAATGATAGAAGGAAGCACGTAAAGAGATCAAGCGAAAGAAGAATCGGAAATATGATTATTTGTCTATTAACTTAAAAAGTCACTCAGAATTGATGAAGACTCAAGACACGCCCATTTTAAAGACACATTGCCTTCCTCTGAGAGCGTTGATCCATCTAGCATGCCTTTGTATGAACTTTTAAAAATTGTTGAAGTCATTATTTCAGATGGCTTTTTCTATAATCCCACTGTGCTCCCTTTGAAGAACAAGAGTCCTCGTCACTAGTTTCGATTTCGGTCTCGGAGACCGCATTCCCAAAGAACACTCTGTCTTGAGCCAATCAACAACGACGACCTTCTAAGAGGGAAATGTGAACCTTTTAAATTCGGCCGCCCCCCCCCCCCCCCACGTGCCTTTCACCTCGCCCTGGAAAGGAAAGTTGGTTCATCAGACCTCTGGGTGATTGAATGGCCAACCCAAACTATTTTGAAACCAACACTCAATCTGAATTCCTTATGGAAGAACCTAAACTCGATTTTGGTACAAATATGTTGATTCCTAAGAAAGTCGAGGTGCAATCGTCCGTCCTCAAGGACAACGACAAGATTTTAAGACTTGGCCTTCGAACTGGATCACAAGCTGACATTCTCAACACTGCTGCAAACGCTCTGTGTGAGAAGCTATTGAATGAAACGAACATAACTGAAGCCAAACGATTGGTGTTTCTCACCAACGTAGTCTTCAAGAAAGCTTGCTTTGCCACTTTTCACGCTCATGAATTAGATTACAAGAGCCCTCTTTAACTACACTGTCCTGCTACATGACTTGGCCTTTCAGCCGGCACCTTAAATGATTCAACAAAGCATGCAATACGTAACCCAACCCATTAACGAAACCGAGACCTTGGTTCAGAGACATAATCCCTAAACTGGCACCTTATCTTGATGTTGCTCGAAAGCCAAAAGAAGAAAAACCCAAAAAACAGTTCCAGTGCTTTGAAAAACAAGCTCCCAAGCCCTTCTACAAACAAAGTGACAAGGTCGACAGGTACAAACCAATTCCTTCAGGATCGCAACAACCAAAAGTGCTTTCGTGGAAGATATTCCCTTTGAGGAAGTAGGGGCGGCAGGAAATGCAGTTTCACACTGGAACAACGAAGACATACCACACCTGGCATCTGGCTTTAGAGGAAAACCCAAAAATAAACAATGACACGAAAGACCAATGGCGACATACATCACCAGTAGGAGGTCGCCTCAGACATCATCTTCCAACTTGGAGAGTTATAACTGTAAGTCCTTGGATCCTGTCAACAATCAACTCTGACTCAAAAGCAAACCGGCTCTAAATCTCCACTACCTTGGAACTTCGCAATACCTCCGTCAACAAACCTTTCAAAAGGAATTCAAGAATTATTAAGGAAAGAAGCAATCGCAGAAAGCAAAGACCATGTGCGCCTGGGCTTTTTCAGCTCAATTTTTCTAAGGACAAAGAATCCGGAGGAGAAAGATAGATCTTCAAACTAAAGCCTCTCAACCAGAAAATGTAGAACGCCCATTTCAAGATGGAAACATTGGACTCCATAAGACAATCCCTCAAAAGGAAAGATTGGACAGTCTCATAGATCTAGGGGCTGTGTACGTTCATGTAACTCTCCATTGCTCGACACGACACCTTCCGTTTCATCTACAATGGAAAGGTATATGAATTTCAGACTTCAACGCAGTTTCAAAAGTCTTCTCATCCGTTTTAAAATCTGTACTAGTGCACCTTCACCAGCTGCAAATCTAATCAAACGCTTACCTAGACAACTGGCTGGTGAGAAGTTACAACCCCATGCAACTCGGGCACAATCTTCAAAACACTTCGAACCTGCTTCACCACCTTGGCTTCGGCACAAATTTTAAAAAGTCAAGATTTTCCCCAGCTCAGGCCTTCATCTTTTTAGGAGTCCTCTTTGGTCTTTCAATTGCAACAGTGATGCCCTCACTAGACCGCATTGAAGACGTCCTGCAACAGTCCTGAAATGTTCTAAGCCAGAAGTCGTACAAGCTAGAAGAACTAATCTCGCTTATTAAAAAACTGGATTCCATGGCAACCTGGTTCCTTACGGAAGATGAATGACCCAGATGGATGACGTCGTTATAGCTTAGACACTTGGGGAACAAGCCAACATTCAGGAGAAACCACACACCGCATAGACGAACCCTTTCCTGTCGGGAAACTTCTATGGTGATCAGATGTTCAAGTCTTATCCCAAACAGTCCATCTTCACGAGCCTCTCCCGGACCTGATTCTCCTACGGACACATCCATGAGGGGCTGGTGATCCCACATCGAAGGCAACAAGGCCTCTGGACTTTGGACGTAAGAAGAAATGGATCATGTAAATGTTCTAGAACTCAAGACAGGCTTCAAAGCCCTCAGCCATTCCAAGAACTTTATAACAAAAACATTAGATAGACAACACCACTACCGTAGCCTACCTCCAAACAGTGGCTGAACGAAGTTCAGGAACCTTCACGCAGCCACCTCAGAGACTTTCAAGCTTTGCATACAGTTAGAAACAGCACTTCTTTCTCTTCACCTTCCAGGAAACCGAAATGTGATCACAGAATTTCTCTAGATACGTCACAAACCAACCACGGGGATGGCGTCTAAAAACATCAATCTGCAAATATTTGCCACTTGGGAAATTATAATGGTTAACCTATTCGCCACGAGGTACAATACCAGACTTGCCCATTTCCTCAGTACAGTTCCTGATGATCGAGCTTAGGCAGTAGACACAAAGTCTTCGCCTTGGACAAACCTCTTCGGTTACATGTTCCCGCCATTCAAACTTCTACCACAAATCCTGAAGAAATCGAAACAACACCAGGCTTATTCATCTTTATTCACCTGGTTTCCTCAACCCTTTCAACTCTTAATAGATACCCCAAGGAGTCTGCCAGAAACACCAGATATTCATTGCTGCAACTCTTCATTCACTCGGGGGTGAAGTGTGGCGTATGTGCACCTTGCACGTATTCTGTAGTATGCACCAAGTTAGATTTGCTTTAACTAGAAATTGAGAATACCATAGTAAGTAATTTTTTTTTATTTACCGGAGAATGGGGTGTCCTGGATGTCTTAGCTGCTAGCAACCAATTCACCAAGAGCAGCTAGGACATCCAGGAGAATCCATTTACCAGTAAGTAAAAAAAAAAATTACTTATTCTGGTATCCTCAATTTCTAGTTAAAGCAAATCTCGTTTCCATGAGTTCCACGGTGTAGTTTTGTGCTTCGGTAAGTGCAGTGTCGGTACCAATAGATCAAATGGAATCCAGGAGGACACATCAAGTCAGTTAAGCAGTATCAAACTTTCAACTTTGGAAACCCTTGGCGAAGCATAATTCTTCACTGGAAGCTCAAAATTCTATCCTCAGGAATTATTTGTAAGGGTAGAATTATTGATATAGCTTGTGAGGAAATTATTAGTACTATCAAAGTGTTATTGGTTAACAAATTTAAAATAGGCAGCCAGTGGAATGCTAAATGTTAAAATTGGATACAACGTTTTGAATTAAAAAACGTTAAAAATGTTGTGGATGAAAATGTTTAAAAGGTTTAAAAAGCTAAAGTTTAAAGAGCTCTGAGAGGGGTAAAATTGAATTATTTTGTTACAAAGTTATGTTTGTTAAAAATAAAAGGAGTAACTTAGTTAAAATTGTTTAGTGAAACAATATTTAATTACTTTATAAGCTTACATGTGTTTAAAATTAAAACCTAGCACTTGAAAATTGTGATTACTGCATTGTAGAAAACTGGTTTACTCGCTTGGTTTAATCCAGTTCATTAATTTAACTGTTGTTACTGATGAGCGATGAGGGCCGGTTGGAAGAGGAATTCGAAGATTGTGTACTCTCCTTTCATTCTTGATTTACCACGTTTAAAATTGATCGTGGTGAGGAAGCTGATTCAGACACTTCTGTTGTCATGCCTTCTACTACATTATCACATAAAAAGCTGGAGAAGTATGACCCAAGTCTTGACACCTGGCTGGTAAACTTCGAATAAGTTGAGTTGAATTTCGTTGAGTACGACGTTCCAGCTGACAAGCAAGTTGCTGTGTTATTAACTAGTTTAGGTGGAAAACCTACGGTATACTAGACTACTTGTGAGCGCTAACGTGCCTAAAACTAAATCATTAACTGGATTAAATGCCTTAATAATAATAATAAATTTAACAACAGGAGTGGTTGGGAGCTAGCAGGGTTTAGAAGCCACTTAACTCGTCCCAGTAACTCGTGTAAGGATTGTACAATTTAAAACGTAAGTCATGGTTTGAAAACAAAATTAGGCTTCTTCAGAAATTTTCGGAGACAAGTCCCACCCAATAAAAATTAAAACCGGTCGACTGAGCACGCCTATACAGCCTCCTCTGGGAGGGCCTTCCAAGCTCAGATTACCCTTACACTAAAAAAGCCCTTACGGCAATCCAGCCTCGCAGGCTGAATGGCCAATTTATGCGAATGACCTCTAGTGGCCGAATGGAGGCATGGGTCGAAAAATGGAAGATCAATTGGTGTAAAGCCACGCACAATTTTGAAGGTCAGAATGAGATCAGCACGTAGCCTGCGTAATTCGAGAGACTAAATCCCAACACGGGACAACCTGGTTTCATTAGAAAGCGTCCGCATTCCAGGTAATTTTTTAGTAAATTTGTGCTGGACAGATTCCAGCTTGTCAGTCACCTAACAGTGATGGTGACCACACCGTGCAGGCATATTCGAGGATCGGTCTCACAAACCCTTTAAAGGCACAAACTTTGATTTTCTCGTTTCCAGAAGTAAAGCAGCGGTTGACAATAGTGAGTTTCCGAAACGCTTTGGCGATAATTTGGGTACAGTGTAAGGAAGGTTTTAAGTTAGCGGTCAGGCAGACCCCCAGGTCGTTAACTGCAACAACAGATGGAAGTGGTTGATCGTTCAAGTGGTAATCAACAGTGGAAGGGTGATAACCAACGCTGAAAGCCAGGCATTTGTGAATAGAGAGTGGCAATTGCCAGTCCAAACCTTGTTAACAAATAATATCTGCCGAAACCAAATTTTTGTGTGAGTGTCATTTTTCAAAAGCGTGAAGAATCGGTTGGAAAATCTATCACTGATACATTACTGAACTAAAGACGTTTACATTAAATTGCAAATATGGTCCTGATGACGGTACAAAGCTATAAATGATGCTGCATGACAGGTTTGTCACAGGATTACCCTAATCCTGATAGTTTCAAACAATTGTTGGCTTTTGAACCGTCTAAGGTAACCTTTGACAAAGCCTATACGTTTGTGGTTGCGCAGGAATTGGTTAATGTTGCACAGTTTCAGGGGTCTTAAACGCGTGCCGTGCAACTTAATCGTCCAAATACAGTTAAGAAAAATTCTACTGATATCACATGCTATTGTTGTGAAAAAATGAATCACATCAAAGCTGTTTGCAGGTTTAGGAAGTACAAATGCTCAGCCTGCCGGATTACAGGATATTTGAGCCGGGTCTGTAGGTTCAGCAAGCCTACTAAAGAACATGCTGATTCTGGATCTCATAAACTCAAACTGGTATAAATAGCTGGAAAGAAGAAAAATCACAAATTTTCACGGAGGTTGTAGCTTGTTTGTGTCATTGTGCATAATTTGTCATAATTTGTCATAATGACATTGTGGCATTGTGCATAATTTCGCTTGATGCAAGCATGTGCTAGATAGTACTAGATAGCGCTAGATGCTGAAAGATATTGCAAATTTTCAAAGAGTGGTCAATTCCATTGAAGTTAGAGAGGCAAGGAGCGTATTATGAGAGAATGAAATTCATGAAAGTTAAAAGAGTAGCTAAAATTGTGTGAAAAAATGATGTGACCAACTGGGGCGGAAAGTGGATGAGAAGAGTAAGGGAACTTTCTCAGAAGTTTGGTGGAGGATCAACTTTTGGGGGGGGGCGGGGGGGGGGGGGGGTGCAGTTAGTCTAAGAAATTGGCAAGGTACAGTTAAAACGTGGTAGAAGGGAGGGCGAAAAAAATGTGGAGGGAGGGCATGGAGAAGAAAACCTCAACTTGGCTGTACAGGGAGGGAAACCTTAGAATTGGATGGGAGAGTTATCACGAGGGGACTGGGCAAGTGGCTTATTGTTTAGAGCGAGAGCGGGAGCACTTGAGATGCGAATATTGGAAGCAAAATTAGATGATATGGATGATACTTGTGGCATTTGTAGGGAGGAGGAGGAAACACATGTGTTAATGTTCATACGAAGTATGGGCGGTTGGCAGATGTGCGAAATGAGTTATGTGGGTAGCAGATTAGTGTTGAGGATAGAATGGTTTGGTGCTGTGGTTCACTCCTGCTTGGGTTCCCTCCCCCCCCCCCCCCCCAAAAATTGGGGGTGGGTTTGGGGTGTTTACATTTTGGAGGATCCCTTTTGCTGGGGTTCCCTACTGGGCTTGTGTTCCCTTCCCCTCAGCAAATTCCTGAGTGTTTTTGTTGGACACAGGCAAACTGTGAGGTTGGATGCAGCAGTGAGCTTTGCAACCTCACAATGGATGCTGGGGTTGGCCTCACCTGATGGAAAACAGGCTGATTGCGGAGTAATTGATGAGACAAAGAAGTTGTTACAGAGATGGTGGGATAAAAGGGGAATGATCTACGTTGGTCCTTCCAATCTTTGTTTGGCTGTTTGCTTCTGCTTACAGAGTGTTGCATACTCCAGTAACAAGGGGAAGCCACCATCAACTTCAACATCTATGTAAAGTATGGCAGCACTAATATCTGATGATGCCAAATATCTAACTCGCAGTTTAGTTTAGATCATAATACGGCAAAGTTCGTGACCTGGGCATGCCCCATGGGGGAGTTAATGCTGCGCCATGTGCCTATCCAACATTGCCTTGAAGCAGTTAGTTGAGCAGGTCTTGCATAAATGGCCTGCAAGATTGTTCCATGCATCGATAACGCAATAGAGAAAAAAGTATTTCCTTGCTACTGTGTGGCTTGTGTAGCTAGGGGATTTCCTTCTCAAGGTGGTGGTCATCGTAAAGAACTAATCTGGAGCCTGTCTGTAGTGTCTCGTAAGAACTTTGAAGAACTCAAGTCAGCACGTCTTTCTTTGTCTCTGCCCCTGAGTTGACAGCCAGTAAAGACTCAACCGCTCCTTGTAGCCCACCTTGTCCTACATACAGGGATCCGGCAGGTAGAACAACACACATGTTCTCTGTGCTGGCTCCCTGTTGCCCTTCTTGAGTACACCAGAGGCCAGTCTCTGCCCAAGTCTCCAAACAACTGAATGTCTCGCTGCATGCTGCATTGCAGAACGACACAGGTGGCGGGGTGTGGACTCTAGCAAAGTTTTCAGGAGAAAGGCTAGGTAGATATCCAGAAAGAAAGCCAGCCCTTCGCTCGGCCCCTTAATGTGTACAGTCGGTTAAATATTTGTTATCGTT
>JAHWFP010064710.1:0-16073 GCA_023313725.1 Lithobius niger
TATAATGCGTTTTCAAAAGAACTTAGTAAGCTAGTCATTTGTTGTATATTTTTTTTGTTTTGGTGTATTTTGTTGGAAAGGTCGAAAAAAAACAATGTGCTGCAATTTAAAAAAAGACCAACAAAATATTTGTGAGGCAAACTGGATATACCCAGAGGAAACCTCACACTCACGACTTTGGTTTTAAAAAAAATTGGAAATAGTATTTAATAAAACAAGTCGTGAGGCAAGCAATTAATCCAAAAAATGTTTAAAAAGCTTCAAAGTGTAAAAAGCTTCAAAGTGAAATTTATTGCACTAAGTGTTTTTTTCAGGGATAAAGCAAAATTTGGAAGAACGTATGCCTAGCAAAATACCATGCCCTATGTTGTAATTTTCCGATTTCTTTTTAAAATAAATCGGAAAATTACCAGAAAACCAGAAAAATGTATATCTTTCCTCCAAATGTACCTGTACCAAACTTTATTAGCAAAGCAGCAAGTGAATATGTTTTTGGCCCATAGCAAAAAGTCAACGGTTCTGTCCTATTCCCCGTATCCTGGATGATGAAAATGGGGAAAAAATCGTTAGCTAGTTGCTATGGTGTGCGTTTTGATTTCTTTTTTTTTCTTCAGTGGTCACGATGCGATGTCTCCAGGCAGGCGGTAGGGGAAGACACCCGTCACGCATGCACACTGTTTACTGTCACCAAAACGCTGGTGTGAGTAGAAAACAACACAAAAAACGACATAAATACCTGAAAACGTAAACGTATCTTACCAACAAGCGGCCCATAGTCGTGGTATTCGGCATACGCCTCATAGTTGTTCACGACGGAGGAGGTGTGCGCCTTAGGTTTTTTCGCCATTGTCAAATCAAATTAGTGAAGGATGACTCTGCCATTACAGTCGTTATAAATAGAAATAAATAGAAACAAATCGCTGGAAATAATCCTAAGGAAAATCGGAAACAAGCCAATAGCGAAAAACATACACTAGAAATAACGTAGTTCAGTAAGCCACCTTTATGCACTTACGTTTCGTCGGAGTGGCATGACCCGGATTCGAACCGGCTACCCAGTTCGCCCCCAGATCACTTGCATAGCGCCATAGTCGCTATGGCCACAACCTCAACTGGCATAAAGATAACTCACTGGACCCGCTATTAAGATCACAACCGTGACCAGGGCTCCATTCGACCGAAATTCACTCGGCCATTGACAATGGAGAGGGAAGACAAATCATACACTCAAACGGCCGCAACGTAAGTGCATGAAGGTGGCTTACTGAACTATGTTATTTCTAGTGTATGTTTTTCGCTGTTGCTTGTTTCCGATTTTCCTTAGTATTACAGTCGTTGATGAGCTTGCAGTGAGGTGGTGGTGGCAAGCTAAACGTCTTCATAGACGTGTTCTACAGGGGTGGTATGTACGTTGGTGGTGGTGGTATGGGGGGGGGGGGGGGATTGAGGCTTAATGGCGCGTCGACAGCTTGGTCATTAGCGCCAACCTCAGTCACAGTGCAGTGGTCCGGGTTGCCACTGCACCACACATTACAGAGATATTATTCAAACCCCTAATCTAAATCTTGTCATATATCTGTAGCCTACCTCCTGCAAAAATTGAAAAACACCGGACAGGAGGATAGACTTGGTGGTATGGTGGTGGTACGGACACACCGTCATAAATGGTACCGTAGCCGTCACCATCCAAACCCTCGAAAATACGCCTTGTTACAAGGAACACAACCACACGTTGCACCAGTCCAGTCAGTACAGCCAAGACTCCAGCTACCACGGTAGGCCACATGGTTATGAATAGGAAAAGATGGAATACAAGATGTCAAGTACTGTGCCGTGGAAAACTGAACACAAACTATTTCCCATTAAGCACGGAGATGAGGGAGGGGGGGCAAAATACATTCCAAAATAATATAAACAGAGTGCAGTTGGCTCTAGTGATGAAAACAGACATGGATGAGAAGTAAAAATTGACGTGACGGTACATAAATTTACGTTTACAGAACTAGAAAACTTGTAATTAACTAACCTGCAGGGGCGTGTGGGGAAGACCACAATCTGCGCAGTGTGCCCTGCGGCACACTGCACAGACGTGGCACTCGTTGCAGGGGTAAGAACCCACCTCCAGGGTGTCACCCCCAAACGCCACCACCATGATCAAATCCCTGTTGCACTGCAGAAGTAAAGTTTGGTAACTAATTACAGAACTGCAGAATAAAAAGAAGGAAAAAGGGAAACAATCGAGCTCACGTCTACGCAACGAAACGTGGTCCTAGAAAACAAGGCGACTATCTCGTAGTCCGTTGTCTAACAAAACATGGAATAGTAAATAAACCAAAATAGAAAAAAAAATTAAAAGCATTACGAAACGAACAAAAAAAAGGAAATATTTGTTATATCGTTTCCAGGGATGACAGTCCCTTACGTGTATACTAATGTGCCATCCTTTAGCTATTACTAACATAGAACAGAAAACAACAAATTAGAAAAGGTCGAAGAAAGAAAGCACGGCAAAGCCCAATACATACGAGCAAACGCTCCAGAAAGTCGACGACGCTTAACGTGCAGACGTCCATCGTTGAATGACCATTTGGAACCTATCAAAATTTCATAACAAAATGGAAACAGGAATTTATTAATAGAACTTACATAGTCTCAACTTCGAATTAAAAGGGATCAGGAGGTCGGGGCAATAAGTGTAACTTTAAATTGGCTCGATGTTGTTATTAAGAGAGATAAAATGTCAAGTGTTTTGGATGTCAATGTGTGTGGTCAGCTTCAAGGTAATTGAACACGTGGGTCCGTCTTCATTCCACGACACTTAGGTTACATTCCGTTCAATTAAACGTCTCAAGTTCTTCGTTCGGTACATTTGTGAATTAAGTTGGGGGTCAGACGGGTATCCTTAACAGAAACAGACAGGTCCGTCACGTTCAAAAGTGACGGGAAGACAGAGCGTGCGAATTGTAAGCAGTCAAACTACGCAATTAACAGTGATAAATCAGTCAATTACATATAGGTCTACGTGCAAACTAGCCAAGTAGACTGATATGTAGACAGAAATAAATCCGTCAATTAATTATACATACATGTGGAAACTAGTCAAATAGACTCACAAATAGACAATTGGGCAATAAATTAATTGAAGCATTGCACAAACTATGACACTGTATTATCACGGAGTGTATTTGAGTCTTTGCCAGAAAATGGGAGTATAAAACCTGAATTATGACGTGGTACTCCGTCGCACTCCGCTCCAACCTCCACACTGTAAACAGTGCACCACTTGGTAAGCAGCTAATATTATATTCCTTGGTTCTTTGTTTTTTTTTAACATAGTGCAGTTTAAAGTTTGACTTTAAAAGTTAAATTCTATTTATGTCTATATTTATAGGGGTCTTGGTAATAGTTCATATATCGGTAGTATTTATTGCTGTTTTTGTTATCTAATCCTGGTAGAAGAATCGTCAACGTTTTGGTGTTTCTATTCATTTGTACGAATGGCTCGAAATAGAGTACCTTTTCCCGTACTGGGTCCCGTACTTATCATGTTTCGATAGTGATAAGGAAAGTCTGTTGTATATTTAGAAAACCCTTATCGTTTATTTTGCAACGAAATCAGCAGTAAATACATCGTGTTTTCAACATACACTTTCCAGTGTTTAAAGTTAAATAGACAGCAACTGACAGAATTGATTAATGTACGTGATGAGATTTTTTGGGTGTTAAAGGTGCAGTCTCGTGCGTCACGTTTATTTCTGCGTTTGTTTACTTTTAGTTTGGCGAAAAAGCATAATCGTATTACACTGTTTATTTACTAATTTGTTGCTAAAAATGTAGTGATCGAATTAGGACAGGACGTGTTAGTCACTGTTGGCGAACAAACAAAGATGTGTTCGTGGACATACGTAATCACATTGGTGATAGACCTACATTTGCTTTGTATATTCGGCGTAGGTCGCAATTTGAAGGTTACCTCCCTAAATATTTAGCATTTTTCGGGATAAGGACGATGATGACGTCATTGTGACTCGTATAGTAAATTGGGTCGTTTTTGACGATTTTAGTAAATTGTACGTATCGTATTATGGTGGTGACAAACACAAAAACACAGTATTTGGAGCATATTCGGACAGTGTCAAACGTAAACACGTTGTATTAAGAACGAAGTCAGCCGAATAGAGCATTACATTAAACGAGCAACAGGTGCAATTATTGACAGATGCACGTGACGTGATTCCCGAAAAGTGCATCTTATGCGTGTAACACATCCTTGTTTCCTAGCTTCTTTACGGAACTCCTGGTAATCTGTTGTTTTTTAAAAGCAAACAAAAATGCTTTGTTTACTGGATAAAATAACGTCTTAAAGGTTAATTTCGGTTCTTTTTTTTAATTGCATTCTTCGCGCTAGCCATATAAATTTTTATTGTTCTATTTTTTATTTACTATTACTGCAAGCCCCCTGTGGGCTGGGGGTAGAATAAGCCCACCGTACCCCTGCGTGTCGTAGGAGGCGACTAAAAGGGAACCCAAGATCACGGTTTGCTAGTGTGCCAAGGGTCTGCGTGGCGGAGGGTTTTTTGTCCGTCTTGAACACTAGCAACCTCAACACTACGGTTTGCGAGTGCGCCTACGGTGTGTATGGCGGGCAGGTTTAACACCCGTCGCAAGCACTAGTCCGAAAGAGGTGAAGGGACATCCAGACAAACCGGGCCCGGGGTGGCTGCTTAGAGGATGTTTGGCGGTTTGAATCCCCTTTTGGGTTTGATTCCGATTTGCCCATTCTGGCCACTGGGCTTTTCATCCTCATCCCCCAGCATGTTGGCCGTGTGCTGCAACCTAGTAATCCGTGCAACCTAGTTAGGCGAGCCGGCCTAAGGTCAATCGGCTATGACTTTTCGGGTTCTGTCGTTGTGGGGAGGCGGCTTGTGCTGTATCCATTTGCATCACGGACCCGAACTGTTTGGGTTATCGAGGGAGGTGGTGTGTACGGCTTCCTTGGTGGCCTCGCCTCTCGGCATGCTTAGGCTGCCACCTCACCGAGATAGACGGCGGTGTTAGCTTCCTGGTGCAGGGCCCTGGATATGCGGCTTCCGGCCCTGCATCACCCGAGTGCCGCGCGGGGTTTTCTTTTCTGGGGGGCGCACCGCCGCGACTTATTTTTGCTCTACATGGCAACTACTTCTCCCCCCTCCCCCCAAAATTCTTCCCCTCCTCGCCGCACTAGCAAGCGCCAGAGGAGGGAACCCGAGATGGTTGGGCCTGGTGCCCAGTTACCAGACTTTCGTAAGAGTCGGGACCAAGTCCCGAAGTTCCTGGTGGTGACAGGCGAGGGCCGAGATGTTACACAACTCGGTCCGTTCGCTGTCCACAAAGCGCTGAAAGGGATCTGTGGTTCGGATCCGAAGAGTGTCTCTCGGCTCCGTGCTGGGGGATACCTTGTGGAAGTTGCAGACGATGGTCAGGCGAAGAGGCTTTTAAAAGCGAGTGCGCTGGGGTCATGCCCAGTGCATGTCGAGCCGCATCGTACTTTGAACAGCAGCAAGGGGGTCGTGACATGCTTTGATTTGAGGGGTCTCGGTGATGATGCCATCCTGGACGAACTCAAGTCACAGGGTGTTACGGCTGTGAGGCGTTTGACACGGAAAGGTGAGAATGGTGCCCAGCCAACTGACACCTTTTTCCTGACCTTTGATACGCCAGTTACACCGCAGCACATTACTGCCGGTTACCTGCGCTTGAAGGTCAGGAGTTACGTTCCGAATCCGATGCGGTGTTTCCGCTGTCAACGTTTCGGCCATACCAGCGGCTCGTGTAAAGGTAGGCCTACCTGTGTTTCCTGTGCTCAGGCAGCCCATGAAGGCGCTGACTGTGCTGGCCCGAAGCAGTGCATCAACTGCGGTGGTCAGCACCAAGCCTCTTCACGGGACTGTCGTGTTTATGTTGAGGAACGTCGAGTGCAGGAACTAAAGGTGAAGGACGGGATTTCCTACTCGGAGGCCCGAAAGAAAGCCAGGCTACCGGCACCGGCAATGACTCGTTCTTTTGTGCAGGTGTGCAGTGCGCCAACGCCTGGCCCAGTTAGTGAGTCTGCTGATTTGGCAGATTTACGCTCTGAGCTCAGGTTTTTGACGATGACGGTGGGCAAGCTTATTACTTTGTTGACCCAGCAACATCCATCTCTGCAGGGTCTTTTGGGTCCTTCGGACCCGGTTGCTGCCTTGCCGTCGACATCTGCCCAGCCTGCAAATGCCTACCTGCAAATGCTCCTGCTGCTGTTCCTGCTGCTGTAACTGTTCCCAAGCAGGATGGGGCTTCAGCTAAGCCTCCGCCTGCCCGGAGTGAACCACAGAAAAAGTTGAAGAAAAAGGCTCCTGCTGGTAAGGCCTCATCACCACCCGTGAAGACGTCGCCACCAGGAGAGAAAGTGAAACTGTCGTTGAACGGCCAGCTTGCTGAGGGGTCTGTTGTGTCCCCTCAACATCTTGATACTACTTTGCCCATGGAACAGGGAGAGATTTCCTGTTCCAATTCTCCAGAACTTTTTCCTCCTTCCGAGGACAACTTCGTTCTGAACCTCACTCCATCTTTTGATTCGGGTGAGGATTCGGATGTTTTCGGATCGCCCAGAGGAGGAGTTGAGGAGAATGATTCAGTCTTCAGCCCGCCCTAATGCCTGCGCATGCCATCGTTCAGTGGACTGCCAAAGTTATCGGACCCATGCCGAAGAGCTGCGGCTGCTTTTGTCGCATTGGCGACCTCTGTGCTGCTGTCTACAGGAAACCTGCTTTAAGGCGTCAGATAATCCAGTTGTTCGAGGTTATTCTGTCTACCGTCTGGATGCTGACCCTTTGCCACTGTCTGTTCGCTTTATTTGCCACCGGATGAGGTCTTTGGGGTTGGTGACCTGGAGGACCTGGTCCGCCAGCTTCCTGCCCCTTTTCTGTTGCTGGGCGACTTTAACAGCCACCATGTCCAGTGGGGGGGACCTCATGCAAACAACAAAGGGAGGATCCTTGAGGAGTTGATGCAGAGGGGGTCTGTTTGCATCCTGAACGATGGAGCCATGACACACTGTAACCTGGCCACGGGCAATTGGTCAGCGGTGGACTTAGCCTTTTGCTCGCTGGCCATCCCAGTTCACTTCACTTGGGGTGTCACTGCTGATCTGCATGGAAGCGATCACCTCCCCATTGTGTTGTCCACAACACAAGGGGGTTCTGTGGCTTCCAGGCCAGCCCGGTGGGCGCTTAAACGTGCTGAATGGTCAGCTTTTGCTGAGGCTGCTGTATTTCGTGCGGTTGAGCGTGCGGTTTAGGACTTTTCTGATGTGGATGAACTTTCCACTCATTTCGCTGACGTGGTCCTTGCTGCTGCTCATGGTACTATCCCGCGTACGTCCACTCAGCCGCAGCGGGTTCCTGTTCCGTGGTGGACACCTGCTTGCGGGCAGGCCATTCAGGGCCGCCGGCGAGCGTTGCGTGCGTTTACAGTCAGCCCAACTGCCGACAACTTTGTAGCCTTTAAGCGCTGTCGTGCCCGTGCCAGGTTTGTCATCCGTGAGGCTAGACGTGCTTCGTGGGCAGTTTATGTTTCGTCGATCACGCGCTCCACGCCTTCTCAGCAGGTGTGGTGGAAGGTGCGCCAGATCTCGGGGAAGACCGTGCCTTCCCCCGTTTCACAGCTGAAGGTAGCGAATACCGTGATCTCTTCTGTGCCGGATATCGCCGACTGTCTTACGTCTGCGTAGGTTTCGAGTGATAACCATTATGATCCTGGTTTCCTCAGAATAAAGCGTAGTGAAGAGGCTCACCCTCTAGACTTTCGCTCCGACGGGCTAGAGGAGTACAATTTACCGTTCACCAGGCAGGAATTTGTTTCCACTTTGTCCAAGTCGCATGACTCCGCCCCAGGGCCTTATGATGTTCACTATCAGCTGTTGAAACATCTGCCTCTTGCCTCCCAGCAGTTCTTGCTGGAGATGTTCAACCGTGTGTGGGCAGAAGGCTCTGTCCGGCAGCGTGGAGGACAGCAGTGGTCATCCCGATTGTGAAACTGGGCAAAGACCCTACTGCTCCTTCCAGTTATCGCCCAATCGCTCTGACTAGCTGTGTCTGTAAACTTATGGAACGGACGGTCAGTGCTGGAATCACGCGGATTCTTATCTGCGTCCCAGTGTGGCTTTCGACGTTTTCGGTCAACCATCGATCATCTGGTTGCCCTTGAATCGGATGTGAGGGAGGCTTTTCGCCTGCGTCAACATCTGGTTCAGATTTTCTTTGACTTGGAGAAGGCTTATGATACGACCTGGCATTATGGGATTCTCCGTAATCTCTATAACTGTGGCTTGAGGGGACGGATGCCACTGTTGCTTTCCGCTTACCTCTCAGGCCGTTCTTTTCGTGTTTGTGTCGGGGCGGCTCATTCCCGCCCGTTTGTCTTGGAGAATGGTGTCCCTCAAGGAGGTGTTCTTAGTGTCATCTTGTTTGCTATTGGGATCAACCCCATTGCTCAGCAAGCTGCTGTTCCCCAGTCATTCTTTGGCGATGACTTCGGCCTGCGCTTTCGAGCAGCTCGCATGCAGACCTGCGAGCGGCAGCTACAGCTGGCGATTAACAAAGTCCAGACCTGGGCGGTCAGTAATGGTTTCCGGTTTTCTCCGGACAAGACTGTGTGCATTCACTTTTGCCGCCAACGAACGCTGCACCCAGATCCTTGCCTGTACTTGGGGCAGGCGCAGATTCCTGTTGTCCCACAGGCACGTTTCTTGGGTCTGGTGTTCGATTCCAGGTTATCTTGGCTTCCACACTTGCACCAACTTAAAGACAAGTCTTTGCGGGCACTTAACGTCTTGCGGGTTCTGTCGGGCACTTCATGGGGTGCCGATCGCGCTGCCATGTTGCGCCTCTACAGAGCCCTTGTCCGTAGCAAACTTGATTATGCGTGCATGGTGTATGGTTCGGCTAGTGACTCGACTCTCCAGATGTTGGACACTGTGCATCACAGTGGCCTGCGTGTGGCGACTGGGGCATTTTGAACTTCTCCAGTGGTCAGCCTCTATGCTGAGGCCTCGGAGCCACCTTTGGCCATTCGTCGGCAAAAGCTGGCCATTCAGTATGCTGTGCGTTTACGTGCTGTGGAATCCAGTCCTGCTTGGTCCATGGTTTTTGAGCCAGACTTGCGAGTCGGTAGACGCAGGGTGGGTAAGGGTGATTTCCGCGATAGGCTGCAGCAGTCCTGTCAGGAGATAGCCTTTGAAATGCCCAGCGTCTTGAGGCTTGGGGGGATGCCAGTAGCCCCTTGGCTTGTCCCAAGTGGCATTTTCATTTTCGCTCTGGCGTCCCTCCCGAAGGGTTCCACTCTACCTGCACGGTACTTACAGGAGTTCCGGCGGCTGTGTTCTCCGTACGCCGGTTATCAGCGGCTGTTTACTGATGGGTCGAAGTCAGACGCTGGCGTGGCTTGTGCTTGTGTTTGTAAGGGAGCGACGGTTGCCCATCGCCTTCCATCAGGCTATTCTGTGTTTTCTGCAGAGCTTTTGGCTCTCGGTTTGGCGGTGGAATGGATCCTTGGCCTTCAGGGCACGCATTTCATTATCTTTAGCGATTCCATGAGTGCCCTGGAGTCCTTGGCGAATTACAATCCTCGGAACCCCTTGACACAACGTGTCCAAGCTTTGCTTTCCCGCTTGCCTGGCCAGCAGAAAACCGTGCTTTTCTGCTGGATCCGGGCCATGTTGGGATAGGTGGAAATGAGCAAGCGGATTCTGCAGCAAAAGGGGCCCTTTCTGGCCCTCTCGGTAGGGATCTCAGGCTTGTTCCCTCGGACGCTTTTCCAACTCTGCGTCTGAGGTTACATGCTATTTGGCAAACCTCGTGGGATGGACAGGACGGCAATAAATTACGAGCTATTAAAGGCACTGTTGAGGAATGGCACTCGGCGTGTCGCTGCAGTCGCCGTGAGGAGGTGGTGTTGGCCCGTTTGCGCATTGGTCACACTCGACTTACTCACTGTTTCCTTTTGCGGGTGGTTGACCCTCCTGAATGTTATTGGTGTCGGCGGCCACTTACGGTCCGGCACTTCCTTGTTGATTGTTGCCATCTTGATGGTTTTCGTCGTCGTTTCCATCTTCCGCATGACATTGTGCGTCAATTGGGCGATAAGTCTGTCCTCCTGTCCGGTGTTTTTCAATTTTTGCAGGAGGTACAGATGTATGACAAGATTTAGATTAGGGGTTTGAATAATACCTCTGAATGTGTGGTGCAGTGGCAACCCGGACCACTGCACTGTGACTGAGGTTGGCGCTAATGACCAAGCTGTCGATGCGCCATTAAGCCTCATCTCCCACCCCCCCCCTATTACTGCAAACTCGGATCAGGTGATATCGTCGGAGTTAATAAATATACAGATACTATTCTGATGGATTGATCGCTGCCGAAGGTGTTTTTATTTTAAAGGGGAATTCCAGTGGTTTATACTTACGAAATAATCCTCGTAGGGCATCGTACACAGACATTAGACACACAAAAAACGGCAAACGTAGGTTTAGTATGTCAAAATATCAATTTTCTAAAAGCTGTTTCTTTTGATTCGAAGAGCAGCGCCATTTTTATTGCATTTTAAATCCTGTTGCTGATGACAGGAATCGGGAACTACAGCGAAACTTACGGAAGCAGTAAACAGCAACTTAGCCAGATCGCATGCCGGCAGCGAGACAACGCGAGAACCTCCACTACCACTTCCCGTTCATTCGGTTTTCGCTTTTCGCTAAAATTAAACAAACAAATGCGATGCTGTGTACCACAATGTGGCAATTATTCGAAAAGGATAAGCAAATCTACGTCGTTTTATGTACTACCTAGTAATACTAAAAAACCCTCAGAAAAGACGTAAACGTGTTCGGCACATTTGTCAGCGATTATAACGCTGGAGTTGTGAGAAGAACGCTACAAGCCAATGCTGTTCCCGAACCACACAAGGTTAGATTAGTTAAGTTAAATATTATTATTTACAGTTTTTTTTATTCTTAACGAAAACTAACAGCTTAAAAGAAAGCTTAACACCTCACACAGAAAGGAATTTGCCCCCTCCCCCCCGTGTTAATTCTGATCGTTGAATAAAAAACATTGCATTTTAACGATGCTAAAACTTCTTAATTGGTTATTGAACTAAAAAAAATGTACAATAAGAAAATGACTACTCTGTTAGTGCTAGTACGACATTAAGCTGTACTTGCATTCACAGTAACATGGTTTTTCGATCAGCAGCCGATACGGCGATACCCTAAGGACGCTGATCGAAAAACCGTAACAGTCGTAACGCCAGAGAATAATGAGTTTAGTAACGCACAGTGAGTTATTCATCTCAGGTTTAGCATCCCCGCGCATGTTTTTTTTTTTAGTCTCCGCAAATAAATGTTATAAAAGATAATAAGTGATAACAAAGAATTGCGTTCGCTCGTTAAAATTTTCGTTCAATCCTAATGAAAAATATATTGTTCTTTCACCAAAATAGGCCACTGCCAGTTTTGGATTATGCCTACTTTAGGGAAGAGTCAATATGTACGAAGTCATGGGTGGCCGGCTGAATCATGGGGGGGGGAGGTAGTGGTGGTGATTTTTTTGCATACAAGGTAGTTGGATTGTGGGGAATCGAGTGTTGTTTTTGTTTGTATCAAACTGATTGCTGACATGTTACCCAGCAAATCAAGGACCAACGTGTACAGTTGAACATTTTTTTCTTTCTAGGCAGTGAATAACAGAATAGGAAGTGGGTTTGGGCAGGGGAGTAGGTGGGAGGGTTAAAAGCTTTTGAGACATTTATAAGGGTGGAAGTTATAATAAATTTGTAGCTCTAAAATTTATTAGACCACCCTCCTGCGGATAAATATTGATTCATCTCTTAGGCCGACACTAATTGTTTTAAATTACCCTTTATTTCTGTTTTGTTGCACATTTAGGAATTATAGGAGATGCTGACAGATTGTTTTACTTATATTTTTTGGTGTAATTACGGGTCTTCAGTAATTTAGTATACTATCATCCAACAGTAATCATGATTCTAGTCTAAAACAATACAGATTCTGCTTTCAACTACTATTGGTAGGTCCAATATTTAAATATATGCTAATTGCGAAGTACTTTCTAGTAGGTTCATACTAAACCACTAGAATTCATTACTGTAATGTCCCTGATGGGGCCCATCATGGATTAGCCCACCGCACCCCCCCTCCCCCCTCCGTCCCTCCCTAACCATAAGCGAACACCCAATAAACCAACAGCTGCTTCCTCTCTTGTACGAGAAAAAATTAGAGAACAAATTGGGTCTACGCAATTTGTAGAAAAACTACGGGAAGTACAGACAACATGTCAATCGGACGTCTAGTTCAATATCAATGAAGTCTTCAGAAATATCCAGGACAAAAAAAAACCTTTCTGAACCAGTGGCGTAGGGAGGCGATCAGACATTTGCAGCAGAATTGACATAGGGGAGGGGTCAGCAGAAAAGGGGTTTTATTTATTCAATTTATAATTTTTTTTTATTCCAACAGTGGCCAGTTTTCCTTTTCTTATCTAGCCATTGGCTTTTTTTTCTCTTATACGGCAAATGGAGGACTTCCCTTTACCACAATGCATAAATAGATAAATTTAACACCCCACACCGCACAAATAAAGTAGGTTTTTTTATGTTATAGGGTTAGCTACAGCGATCGCGGCAGGTTAGACAGCTAATTTCGGGGAAAAATATATATTTGGCAACACGGAAATCTCTTTTCGCCGATTTTTAATCGTGACTTTGTTTTCGCCACAAAAAGAAAAATTTTCGACGAAAAAAGAAAAATTGTTAACGAAAAAAGTAAAATTTTCGGGGAAATAGGTATACATTCTACACACCTACCAAACTTTATTGCTTTCATAGGAGGCAGACTACAACTTTTTATGGTGGGGTAGGCGTTAAATTTATTTATAAGGCAGTGGCGAAGGGAAGTAAACTGTCCAACAAACCGCAATGAAGTGAGGACCACACACCGGTTGAGACACTCAGGGGTGCTGCCGGGAGTACATTCCCACTTTCTATTTTTTTCACATTTTTCACATACCTGCTTTTTATTATTTCATATTTTTCATGTACCTACTTTCATTTTCGTATCACTATTTCTTCGTTTGCATATATCACCAGTTTCACATTTCTTTAATCAATATTTTTCTTTTCCAGTAACCACTGTAATTTCTCTGTAATTTCACTCAAGAGAGCGAAAGTGACTTCAAAGCAACTCCGCCCGTAAACCAACCAATTTTCTTTTCTGTGTTCTAACCACATGCAGGCCTACGTTTTTTCCGGGCCCAAAATTTTTTTCACATTTTTGCACACTGGCAGCAACCCTGGACACTGTTGCAAGGCGTATTTAGGCGTCTCACAACAACAAACGTAGCTCCTTCTAGTTACGACTGTAGGGTCTCTCCACCAGATGCGACGTTTTGTCTCGCAACGTTTCCTTGCTATACATTTGCCTAATTTGGTGTGCGGCCACTGTATTTTTGTAGCTGCACGTTTGTCTGGTGGTGAAGCAGACCATACGACTACACTTTTCATTAGGATTGAATGAAAATGTTAACGAGTAAACGAATTTTTTTAATTTGGTATGTTTTGTAACATTTGTGCAGAGCCTGAATAAAAAGGCACGCGCGGGGACACTACACCTTGGATGAATAACTCATTATGTAACTAAACTCAGTATTCTCCGGCCTTACGCACTACTGTGTCCCCCAAGTACCCCAATGGAGTAGACATTTTTCATTGTACGTTTTTTTTATTAGTATATTAACCAATTAGAAAGTTTTAGCATCGTTAAAACACTGGGGGGGGGGGAGGGGTCAAGTGTTAATTTCTGTGTGAGCATTGCAGTTAAGTTTGCTTTTGAACCATTAGATTTTATTTATTTTATTTATAATATTTAACTTGTAAGACATTGGTCATTAGGTATGGCCGGGGTGGGGGGAGAGCCGGGGAAATAAAATGTGACCACCAAATTTTTTCGATGACCCGCTCCCCCCGAGACTCTGGAAAAGTAAAACTTGATCCCCCGAAAAAAATGCGCTATTGAGACTGTCTGCATATAATTTCCAGTAGCCGAGATTAGTGCCGTAGCCAAATTAAGTATGTAGCTCTCCACACCGAGTGCTTAGGGGTTTGAATAACATCTCTGTAATGTGTGGTGCAGTGGCAACCCGGACCACTGCACTGTGACTGAGGTTGGCGCTAATGACCAAGTTGTCGACGCGCCATTAAGCCTCAATCCCCCCCCCCCTCCACACCGACAGTTACCATTAGTGGTAAGGAAACAAAAAAACACGTTGGGTTAAAAATGTTCTATAAAATGTTTCTTACATTCATCACTTGTCGAGATTCATACAATAAGTCTATGCCCACATCCGTAACATAGGCAGCACCTGAAAGATCGAAGCCAAGACACCACGTGCCAAGGTTTTTCAACCAAATTCTTCATAAAAACTATTCTTGCAGCACTAATACTAATAGTTTCAAAACCTTGTAAACATTCGCAAAATGGGGGGAGGGGGGCACTAGTTATGCCCCAGAAACTTGCCCCCCCAGAAGCTGAGGCGTTTTCAGAACTTTTGACTGCTGAAAATGCCACTTTTGAGGTCCAAAAATAATTTTTTATTCCAGTTTGGTCAGTGGTTTTTTACTCCCCCCACGCTTGACAGAACCTGAGAAATTTATGACACCCCCTCTTGAGAGGGTCAAAAAATTCATGACTCCCTAATTTCCTCCCCCCCCCCCAGCGATAAATAATGATCGATCCCTGATCTAACCTAGGGTGCCTTCGAAAATTAACCTGGTTAGATGAAGCAACTCTCGTTTCTTCTACACGTCCCGAATTAGTACCTTTTTTGGTTTTTACCAAAAACCGTCACTAAAAATATTTGTCATCGTTTCGGCTCTCATTCACGTGACAGCAATAAACAACAAGACAGTATTATTTTAAACAGCAAGAAGGAGTTGATTTACGTAGCCTACTTGCTGTTAAGATACGTTTGTTCGGTTCGGTTGTTTAGTTTATTGCTTGATGCGTAATTTGAGTGCTATATGTAATCGTCAAAAATTAAGCTAGATTAGAGGATTATTTAATATGTATGATGCGACGTGTCGCACGATCTACGTACTAGTCCATGCTACAGCGTGTTCCTTCGCAACCTGAAGAAGTCACTTTTCAAAGGCACCCCTGGTGTGGTTCGGGGACTGCATTGGCTTGTAGCGTTTTTCTCACAACTCCAGCGTTATCATCTCCGCAAAATGGGTGCCGAACACGTTAACTCCTTTTCTGCGTCATTCAATCTTAAATTGGCTGCTTCTGCACTCAGAGGGTTTTTTAGTATTACTAGGTAGTACATAAAACGACGTAGATTTGCTTATCCTTTTCGAATAATTGCCACGTTGTGGTACACAACATCGCATTTGTTTGTTTAATTTTAGCAAAAACAGAAATCGATTGAACGGGAAGTGGAAGTGGAGGTTCTGGCGTTGTCTCGCTGCCGGTCGTGGCGCATGCACTCTGGCTAAGTTGCCGTTTTCTGCTTCCGTAAGTTTCGCTGTAGTTCCCGATTCCTACCGTCAGCAACTGGATTTAAAATGCAATAAAAAGGGCGCTGCTTTTCGAATCAAAAGAAACAGCTCTTAGAAAATTGATATCAAGGACCGCTACCGCGGTCCTTATGTAAGCCTCAGCATGAACTTCCATGTTAAACGTCAAACTTTGAACTCCTATAGTCTCGCCCAGAACTGACATACACCAACGAAATTCGGTATTTGGGGTCGTGTCGTAACTATTTTACCACATTACAAATTTTAATGACAACAATCAAACCGTTCGGCGTCCACAGCATGACCATTTCTTGTTGTTGTTGTTGTTGTTGGGACTCTTTGCGCTCACCTGGAGACCGAACCACTGAACCGATTCTCAAGTTCTATAGCTAAAAACGTAGGTCTGGACAAAGCCTAGGGCCTTTCGCAGGCTATTTTAACGTAACTACAATATTCTTGACACGGAAAGCCAA
>JAHWFP010064710.1:22931-144777 GCA_023313725.1 Lithobius niger
GCCAGCTTGTTTTTTGGGTCGCTGGAGATTCTTTTACACGTATTAGTGCGACGCTGATGGCTTACATGTCTTTTTCTAATATCTGTTCCTTTAGGGCTTTAAGTTTTTTAAGGCTTACATCCGTATTTTATACGCTTAAGCGTTTTTTAATACTAATCATTATTACATATCACCCTATTAGGACGTAGACGGTGATGACTTTTAAAACCGTATTAACCTCTGCCAATGGGGGGGGGTAGTTGAGGCTTAATGGCGCGTCGACAGCTTGGTCATTAGCGTCAACCTCAGTCACAGTGCAGTGGTCCGGGTTGCCACTGCACCACACAGGCAACGGGCCCAACGTCAGCATGCATATTTTATCATAACCCGATGTGGAGTGACGAAGCTACCTTTAAAAGCAGTGGAGAGGTAGATCCTTACAATATGCACTATCGGTTACCTGAGAACCCACACTGGATTTGAGAGGTCGAAAAATAACACGTTTGGAGTTTAAACACGAGGTGTGGTTTGCTCAGAAACCAAATTATCAAGCATCACTTCTACGAGGGAACCCTATCTGACCAAGTGCACAGAGAAATTATCACCAATACACTGTCCCTCTTAGTGGCAGATGCTACTCTGCCACTAGAGCAGTAATGTGGTTTCAGCATGACGAATACCATGCACATTTTAAACTGCAAGCAATGGCCACCTTAGAGGAGGTCGTCCGAAAGTTTCCTCAAACTGGTAGGACGAATTTTCAAGTTCTATAGCTTAAAACGTAGGTACGGACAAGACCTAGGGTCTTTCGCATGCTATTTTAATGTAACTACAATATTCTTGACACGGAAAGTCAAATGGGCTAAAACTTTTGCTCTTACCCAAAGACCAAACCAATGAACCGATTTTCAATTTGTATAGCTTAAAATATAGGTATTAACACCGACCAGGGCCTTTTGAACACGATTTTCATGCGACTGCAGTATTCTGGTCAGTAGAACAATTATTATTGTAGAGCACTGGGCAGAAATAATTATGTGAAGTAACAAATTTTTGCAGAAAACATAAATTTGGTGCAGAAGTTTTATCTTAACAGTAAAAATCGAACCAGCCATGGACCCCTATGAAATACCCCAAAGTGCCTTCAGTGCCCCCCCCCCCCCCTCCGTGTGCACCCCCCCCCCCCGCGTGATGCCTCCCAGTGGTTTGGGCAATCAATTCTTACAGATCAAGCTAAAAACATAAAATTGAGTGAAAAAATCATTCTTAGCAGCATAAAACGAATCAGCCATGGAAAAGACTCTCTTATAACAGTTATTTAAAGTGATTACAGAGTTCTTGTCTGTGTTATTCTTGCTGAAGCAAGAAAAAAAATAAGGGATATTAGTATTAAAAACGCTTAAGCGTATAAAATAAGGATGTAAGCCTTAAAAAACTTAAAGCTTTAAAGGAACAGATATTAGAAAAAGACATGTAAGCCATGAGCGTCGCACTAGTACGTGTAAAAGAAGCTTCTGCAGCGACCCAAAAAAGTCGCTGGAGATTCTTTTACACGTATTAGTGTGACGCTGATGGCTTACATGTCTTTTTCCAATATCTGTTCCTTTAAAGCTTTAAGCTTTTAAGGCTTACATCCGTATTTTATTTGCTTAAGCGTTTTTTAATACTAATACTAAACCTACGTTTGCCGTTTTTTTGTGTGTCTAATGTCTGTGTACGATGCCCTAGGGGATTTTTTCGTCAGTATAAACCACTGGAATTCCCCTTTAAAGGAAGACTAGTATCAAATCGATGACTTATTGGGTGAAATAAAAATACAAAAAAGCCAAGAGTGCTACAAACAATTCAAAACGACGTTTCGAAAAAATCCTTTTTTGTCAGGTTGCACGATAAAATTCACATAGCAAGGCCACCAAGTAGCCTGTTTGTTTAAATGGCTACATAACAAGTTAAAAATGTGTTAAAAATAATAAAAACCATAATTTCCCCGCTCAAAAGAGGCAGACAAATATGACGAAGCTCAAGTCCACCCACTCCTTGGTAAACCAAGTTGCAAGTAAGCTGTATGCAAATATGGCTGCTTGCATCGTCAAGGGGCAGTCGATTTCAAAACGTGGATTGTTTTAATAATAATAATGATTGTACTATTTTCCAGTTTGAGATTTTTGATTGTGGGGAAATATTCTTTGAGAAACTTCTTATCCGGAATTAGGTGGTTGTGGACTGGTGGTTGATGTGTATGAATAACTAAAGTTTCTAAATTGATTCGGGCACGTTGTTTGTTTTTCTTTGAACAGAACTTGGACCTGGTCCAAGGCGGGGGTGTGCCCTGGTACTAAGCAGTCTGGTGAGATTCCGGTATTAAGGCAGTGTTGCACAAGGGGATTTTATTTTTTTTTATTATAAAAAATTTTAGAATATATAATTTTTTTATTTTTTTTAATATATAAAGAGTTTTTACTTTTTATTTTTAAAAATTATTTCTTTGAGCCTTAAGTCAGCCGAAGCAACTTAATGCTTATATGGCTGAACCGGCTCAATTTTAACATTACCAGACTTTTAGAGAAGAAGAAATATCTGGTAAAGGGAGGTGCCAACCGTATGATTTGATCCGGGAAACCTCCGATCATCGTAGGGGCCGAAAGATTGTCCAGAATTGGCCAGAATAGTTCCCATAACCGCTGAAGGAGCATGGTAGCCATTCACGCTAACCTGGCCGGCAGTCCTGGTGGGGACTTTGCCAAGATCCCCTTTCCAGGGGTTCGACCAGATCCGCAAACCTCCAGCAACCAGGCTGAGCTCTCTCACAACTCAGCCACGATAACCAATTAGATTCGACTTTGTTTTTGAAATTCGATTTATGGGAAGTCATTCGCTCCTTTAGTTTTTGTTGGCTCTGTTCTACATAGGTGGCTCTGCATGTGGCATTCCCACAAGGAATGCGGTATAATGACACATGCACTGCCACGTATGAAGGACAGAGCCAACAAAAACTAAAGGAGCCAATGGCTTCCCATAAATCGAATTTCAAACACAAAGTCGAATCTAATTCCCTTGTTCAACACTGCCTTAATACCGGAATCTCAACAAACTGTTTTGCCACAGGGTACACCCCTGCCTTGGACCAGGTCCAAGTTCTGTTCAAAGAAAAACAAACTCGTGCCCGAATCAATTTAGAAACTTTAGTCATTCATACGCATCAACCACCAGTCCACAACCACCTAATTCCGGATTAGAAGTTTCTCAAAGAATATTTCCCCATAATTAAAATTCTCAAACTAGAAAATAATAAAAGAAAAAATTAAAATGTAAAACAATCCACTTTTTGAAATCGACTGCCTCATGACGATCCAAGGAGCCATATTTGCATACAGCTCACTTGCAACTTGGTTTCCCAAGGAGCAGGTGGGCTTGAGCTTCACCATATTTTTCTGCCACTTTTGAGTAGGGAAATTATGGTTATTATTATTTTTAACACATTTTTGACTTGTTATGTAGCCATTAAAACAACAGGCTACTTGGTGGCCTTGCTATGTGAATTTTATCGTGCAACATGAAGACGAAAAAAGGATTTTTTCGAAACGTCGTTTTTAATTGTTTGTAGCACTCTAGGCTTTTTTTTTATTTTTTTTCCGTGACGTGTGCTTCACTTTTTCTATTACTGGGTGAATGGTTGCAATCCTTTGTTATACGTAACTCCAACTTTTATTGTCTCCTATTTCTGCATTGACCGGTGCAAGTATGTAGCGTTTTCGACTCACGCTTTAGAGCTCGTAAAGTTAACTAAATTTCAACTGAGAAAACTGAACGATGCTAGGGTTTGCATCAGTGAATGTTGTAACACGTTAATGTGCGGAGCTCAGGAATTTTACTAATTCTACTCCTTTTCTGTTTTTTTATAGATTCGTCTTTGTTATTAGTATTTATCATTTGCACGTTCTAATATAATGGCTGAACAAATGAGTTTCCCCTTGAAACCGCAAATGAGCGTGGATTCAGGAAACGATATTTACCTTACATGTTCGGATTTCAACAGAGTAATTCGAGTTCATTTGAGATGTTTTACGGCTACCCCCATTACTTATTTCCCGACTGCAAATGGAGTATGCTTTAATTTGCAGGATTGGGGTGATAAGGTAAATCATTTTGATAAGTGGTTGATCGCCCTAGATGGGCCATAACCTGCCGAAATTCTGTACACGACCGCCAAGTTTGGTGTGTCTTACTTTACTGTGGACGGTAAAATACGATTGAGCTTTGTGATGCTTAATCGGAAAACAATTGATATTTCAGTCAAGCAATTTAATGTGGTGAAAGAGTCATTAGGACAAATCGGCCAATGGCCTGATTTTCTGACTGAAAAGGCACTATTATTTTATTCGAGCACTTTATACGTATTTTTCTTGCCATGTTATTAGAAAATAGGAATGAATAAATAAATAATAACGATATATACTATTTACGCACAGAGCTCAGTTTAGTCTGCATCCCGATTTTGCACTATGACGGACGCTACATCAACACACCCGGTTAAGATTGAGAAAAGACGAAAACATGGTAGCCAGGCTCCGACCGACACCTGCTTAACATACGGAGCTTCCTTGATGTACTCCCCGTCAGAAACGAATCTGTGCGCTACCATTCTGGATTCGCTGACAGCAGAGTTTCAACTAATATCCTTTTGCATCGGAGGCTGTCCCCAAGGACCGAGTTTTTACCTGCGTTTTCAGAAACCAGTAAACGAAGACGCAGTTATTGGCATTGTAAAGACTGTGTCGAAAAATTCCCTGCTTGGTGTGACTCCTTTCAAAACAAAAACTGTGCGAAAGAACTGTGTGACCGAACTGCACAAAAAAGATCAGGTTCCCCCATGAAAATTTGACCGATGACGACAAGTTGCTCTTGTCCTGGGCTAACTCCCAGGATGGTTAGCCAAACACTCGGAGCGTGTCTACGATCTTAACGACCCGTTCATTTGACGTTTTGCGCAGTACGTTTCCTATCTTGCTGCTAGAGTCATCAATTCCCCTTATTACAATAGCCACGATTGATTCGTGAACTCTTGCCTTTAAAAAAAGTTTACAAACCAAATACTCACCTTTAAGAACTTAATAGTGTTCAGGAGGACTGGAAAGATGTGTACCTTTAAATGAATTTAAAGGCGTTCACCTTGAAAGACTGTTTCCAAAACGATTAGTGTTGTTCAGTGTGTCGACTTGTAAAATAAAATCAACGGAGGCTGGGAAATAAAGTGCAGAAAAGAATCATCAGTAAAGAAGTATCAGTAAAGAAAACAAGTGCGCTAGTCTAAGTGTTCTAAAAAGTGTTTTTTTTTTTTTGGTTAAATACAATAAGGTGCTTATTTTATTGATCTTAAACAAAACAAAATGTTTTTACCAGGCGTGGTATAAAAAAGGGGTGCACGAGAGTGTAATCTTCATGTGTTTTTCTCGTTGCTCACGAGCGTATAAATGGAGGGGTGGGGAGGTCGAGTATAATCATTCGTGGGATGAATACCTGGCTTCACCATTCTGCTAACTATGTTTTCGTTGATGGCAGACAAACGGGAAAAAGCACAGCTGTGGTAAAATTGATGGTCTATTCTCAATATTTGATTAATACACCCCCGAGTTCCATCTGTTACTATTTTTTGGTGAGTATCAACCACTTTTTGATGCTCTGAATCCAGTCCAATTCCTGTCCAATTTCACAACACCTTCAACAGGGAAATTTACAACAGTTTACCACATGATACCATTTGTTTTGGATGACATTGTTTTAAATTTACCTTAAGATTTAGTAAGTGACGTAGTGCTAAAAGGTTCTCACCACCATGGATTATCCATAATCAACGTAATGCATAATCTGTTTTCAAAAACACTTCGTACTATAAGCTTAAGTATACATTCTTATTTTTTTATTTAAATGTAGTCGCAACCTGGGTCAACTAGAGGTGCTCAATATTCAACTCGGCCTAAAGAAGGATTTTTTAGTGTCTGTGTACAAAGGGGTTACTAGCAAACACCTTGGTGATTTCCTTTTAATCGATTTGCACCTGTTATCATAGAAACTTTCTGGTTCCGTTTGAACGTTTTCAAAATACCGATCATCGTTTATTTACCCGTTACGTGAATGGCTACCCAATACCTGGATTTTGTTCCTTTTTTTAGAATTACTTTGTTCCAAATCGACATCACAACGTATTAAACGTATTTTACTCAATAGCTTAGAAGTGAAGAATGTGCTTTGCGTTGCGTCTTTAAATTTACTGAACTGAAAAGTCCCACTAACTTGCACCAACGAAGAAGCCTTACAAAATACAAACAAATACTTTTAAAACTCTCTGCTGGAAGCTGCAATCAAAAACAAACACTCACTTAATTACTCAGGCGCCAAAAAGGTGGGTTCCTAGGATCCCTTTTAAGACCAATTTTAGGAATTTCAGGCAGTTTGCTAAGAAGTAGGTAAACAATGTACAAATGCATGCATTTGGTACCCGTGGCGTCATCGCCGTTGACCGTCAGGGACGATCGGATGACCCCCCCCCCACCATCGTTCGGCTTTCACCCAACCCCTAAACAAGCTGGTAGATACTATGAAAAACATTTTAGCCGAACCGACACTCTCGGAATATGAGAAAAGTAAGCTATACACGCAAGCCCTTCAACGCTACTTGGAGGTTGATAAAAAAATATGAAGCTGACGCCTTGAAGGTAATTCTTGCCGCACCATTAACTGGTATGTCACAGGTTACCACCATTACCGGTAGCCCAGTCCCATCCCCCCTCCCCCCCCCCGCAGCTGAAGGGTTGGCTTCTGTGCTTGGCTCCGCCGCCCTAGTGGTACTAGTAATGGGTCTACTTTCGACGCGCAATCATCTACAGATGTAAGTGTAGAAGACACATCAGAAGGATTCCAAGTAGACTTTTCCGTTTTAACTAAAAAATATAGAGGAAGAAATAAATGTGTACTGGAGAGTAGAGACATGGATTGCGACCATATGGGTCAATTAGTACACAAAGGCAAAACGATCGAAAGGTCGAATGTCATAGATTTGATACACGGCACTATTACTGACAAAAGAAAACTTAGAAAAAAGTACATCAGCTTCCCGGTTGGTGCTATATGAAGCTGATGAACATTCCCTATAAAGCGGCTATAGGTCGTTCGGACGTGTATAAATCTGTTCCTAAGAGTCCGAAAGCATCCCCCATCTGTGATCCAGATCAAGTACCCGGAACATCTCCCGTAACGTATGCCCCCGATTGGCTTTTGGGTAGAACGAGGAATTCCACTAATGATATTTTAAAGAGTATTTACTACAACAAAAGTAACCCTGGAAGTTTTGGCGGTGTTGCTAAGTTTTACAGAGCTACCAAGGCCAGAAACTCACTTTAATGTCTATTAAGGACTGGCTGGCTGCCCAATCTAATTATACTGAATTTAGATCTATTAGACGTAAATTTGAGCGTAATCGAGTTAGGATGGGTGGTATCGATAAGATTTGGGGGATGGATTTAATGGATATGTCTAATTTGGATCAGTACAACGATGGGATACATTTTGTATTGGTTGTCGTTGATTTATTTTCGAAAGTGTTGTTCGCGTTGCCTCTGAATCGTAAAGATGGGGTTACTACGAGCGCCGCATTAACTTTGTTATTTAGCAGGGGTAGGGTGCCCAGAGCCACTTGGTCCAATTCAGGAGGGGAAATCCTAGCAGGTTCGGATTAAAGGGTGTTTAAGAGGTTTAACATACACCATTACGTAACTAGGAATCAAAACATCAAATGTTCGGTAGCCGAACGCGTAATAAGAACCATATGTGGATGTATAACTCATTTTTACATGCAAATAACACTAATACGTACATAGATGCTTTGAGGGACATTGTACATGCTTATAATCATTCTTTTCACCGAAGTATAAAGATGATGCCATCGCACGTAAACCGTACTAACAAGGGTGAAGTTTTTGTTAATCTGTACGGGGGAGGGGATTTAAGGTGGGGGTACTGCATTAGAATGGGGCTTCGAACTAAATATTCGACAGGGGCTACACTTCAAATTGGACCGAAGAAATTGTTTACATTAAAGGTAAAAATAGGAAACACCCTATTCGTACCTGTACAGTTAGGGATTACGAAAATAACGATATTTTGAGCACTTGGTATAAACAAGAATTACAAGACGTACGTCCTCCGTCTGTAGGTAAGGTGGAGAAGGTATTCAAGACAAGAAAACGTGGAAACCTGACGGAATATTTTGTGAAATGGTTGGGATAACAGTCTAGTCTTAATATCTGAATAACTGATATCGAAGATATTTAAAAATGAGCGCTGATTTCTATTTATGTTTACCGTCGAACGCATCTATGAACCTATACCCTAATAACACTTTACAAAAGTCCACTGTGCAATTAGCCGAACCGATTCATTTGGAAAGGCCTTACGAAGTAGCTTTATGTCAAATGTCATTTCTTAATAATTTTAACGTTTCACACGACATGGTTGAGTTGACTGACGACTTTGCTAGCCTAGTTCCTCAAGGAAATCCTAAAAAAAGGTGCAGTTAGGTTTGAGTTTGTTAAAAAGGGGACGTATTTTGGTACTATACTCGATTTGGCCAGTGATAGTAACGATGAGATTAAAGTGATTAGAAGGAAAGGTGTAACGAGGATATTTGTTGAAAATTCTGAAGAACAGGCTTTTCCACGTGTAATTTACAACACGAGGTACCGGATGTATATGCTTAGCGGGGATATTTATTTAAAATTATGTGAAAAATTAGCTGAAAAATTTGTTTTGAAAGCAAGGATTTTGCCGAAGACATTCCAGCTTATTATGAATCGATGGGTTCGATGCTACCTGATTACGATAGGACTATCCAGTCGCTATGGGATTAAAGTGATGTCATAGCCCTTCAATTCGTTGGTGACATAAAGCAACTTTGTTTTCCGATCTTTCCCATCACTGCAAAAAAGCATATCAAGAACCATGATAGCGGCTTTTTTGTAAGCCTCAGCATGAACTTCCATGGTAAATGTGAAATATGAAATCCTATAGTTTCGGCCAGAATTGACATAGACCAATGAAATTTAGTAGTTGGTGTCGTGTCATAATTGAATTTTAATGATAACAATCAAACCGTTCGGCGTGCAAACTATGGACATTTCTTGTTGTTGTTGTTTTTGTTATGACTCCTTGCCTTCACCTGGAGATCGAACCAATGAACCGATTTTCAAGTTTTATAGGTTAAACGTAGATATGGAATAGCTAAGAACTTTTAAATATTTTAAAGTGATTACAATAAAGTTGGTATTGTTGGGGGATATACTCTCACCTAAAGATCGAACCTGTGAACCGATTTAAAATTGTTGTAGTTTAAAATGTAGGTATTTACAAGGAACAGGGCCTTTTGAACACTTTTACATGACTACAATATTATTGTTGTTGTACTTGTTGGGGAAATGTAAAATTTTGAAACTATAGTTTTCCACCGAATTGACTTAAACCAACGAAATACGGTATTCGGAGTTGTGTCATAACTATTTCACTACATTAAAAATTTTATTGACTACAACCGATCTGTTTGGCCTCCACAGCATGGTCATTTCCTGTTCTTATCATTGGGTCACTTAGCCCTCACTATAGTGTAGCTGTTATATTTTTAGTTCCAATCTCAGTAGCAGTACTATGTTCAGTGCAGCTCTACATTGTATAAGAGGGGTATAAATGCAAATTGGCTTCTTAAATGTGCTGGAGTGACACGAAGGACATTGGATGTATTTGGGCTCAAATCAACGAAAAAGAAAGTCATAGGGTTGTTGAGTTTCATCTTTTAAAATTGAAAGCATCAATGTAAGCCCAATGCCAAGCTGTGTGCATAGAATTCGTATTTGGTGTTAGGATATCTACGGTTCCATCGTGGAATTACGGCATTTGACGAAAAATAACAAAGTCGGAGAGCTAAACCAAAATTAGACTGAACAAATTATTCTAAGGGAAGCTGGGGAACTTTGGGGTTAAATTAAGGGTTAAGAGGCTTAATAAAAAGGCTTACTTTAGGTTGGGGGAAATTGCCTAACCATAATTGGGCCTACTAGAGGCCTAACAGCAAGAAATACACTTAACTAGGAGACCTAGCAGGGGTTGAAGAGGACCAGCCAGATGGCTGGCCCGAAGGCTTTCTGATTTTACCATGCTGGCCCCTTGCTTAAATACGTTTTGATAACCCATGGCAACCGCAAAATAGCCAGGGTATTATGGGAAACGGAAGCTTCTAGAAGGTTCTAGAGGCAGGAACCGGAAAATAAATCACAAGGCATAGATAATGTCCACCTATGTAAGAATAGACACACAAGACTAAGATTGGCCATCGGCCCCAGCAAACATGAAAGTAAACAAGATTTGCGACATACTCCAACACTTACATGAAGTTCTGAAATTTATTCCTCGCAAATCTTGTGTCAAAACTTGAAACACATATACCTAGTAACACTCTAAAGTGGAAATATTGCTTAACAAATGAACGCATTGGCCCATTGAAATAACTGCCTCCTGTGGATTGTTTACTGTGTCAAGAAAATTGTTTACAGTAGCAGGTACTTAAAATGTCTATCATTATAGGCAAAATTTGTAATGGGCAATAAAATTGTTGATTTTTTATTTCTTAGATTGGAAGCACAGCCCTTACATATATGATCATTTTGGTCCAATTCTGACCTTATGGATGTAACACCAAACAAATGTGCACAGCACATGTTCTGCTACTGGATGATAGACTACTAATGTTGCTGAGTGCAGGTCCCATTTCCACTTCTAAACGTTCCGTACCGACACCAACTTAAGTGAAATTTCTCAAGAAACCTTTGGCTACTGCATAATGTTTGAAAACTAAGAGAAATGTTGGTTTGCTTTAAACTATAAAAATTTGTTAATTTTTTTTTTGTGTGTGTGTGAAACACTTTGCTTCATTGACTAATGTTCATTTGTTTAGGCCTAGGCATTTTACACATCTAAAATATTAGTTCACAGTACTAGTACAAATGAAAAAAGATTCTACTCGATAATATATAACAAGAATTCTTTTCTGATTACTTCACTGTAAAACATCATCATCTTAGAAATACTAAGGTAGTCACTTAAATGTAAGTTCCGATTCTTCAAAGCAAAGGCGTGTGGAACTGGGGGCAGGATGAATTGATTTGTGGAACTGATGAACTGAATGAAGCTTTCATGCTTTTTAATCCCGACTATGACATTCATAAAAATTTGGTTTCCTTTCAAGTCGCTTAATTATACTTAGTGCATCTGAAAATAATATTCTCAAAATTTCACAGTGTCATTAGGACGTGTTTTTTCGTAAAATGGTATTGGAACTTATCTGATGCAAGATGGAAAACAGGGTCCTAGGGTTATCCAGTGTGCCAATCACAGCTGTCCAATCGAGAACGAAAGTACAGTACCATAGAATGAGAACATCTTACCATCTTCGGGGGAGTAGAGCAGTTTAGCCCCCACGTTAAACGTACTAAGTTTACAGTGATGACTATAGTCTCTACAGTGGCTACCAAACAGGTGGGCCAAAAAATTAAAGTTCATCAATATTTTGCTTCTCATGCTTTTTCCTATTTCAATCATCAATGTACATTCATACTAATGTTGTTAGCCCGATTGAGCATTCTAAGTCTTGCCCCTAGCATCTGGTCAGTTTACAATACAGAGTGATTCATAAAGTATTGAAAAATAGGCCTATAAGGCGTAGGCCTATAAAACGTATGCCTATAATGGTCCTAATAAATGATGATGTTCGCACGATTACTCCAGTTTTGTACAGTGCACCTTAGATTACTGTGGTAGTGGAAAACCCAACATAAATGAATGGGGCAGTAGTTCCTACCTCCCCCCCGGAAATAAAATGTGCTCAACAGGTACAGCACGGACCCTACTGTACCCAAGGTACAAGCCTAGTGATCTCATCTAATATCCTGCCTCATTAACTTAGTGCAACATTTTATTGTTAAACCAGGAGTTGAACCCAGTAACCAAAAAGGTTTGAAATTCGTTGATATCTCCAACCGTATTCTTGTATTGCAGTGCATTTGGATTGCCAAACCGAAAACCTTGCAAACCTCTAAACAATTTAGTCAAATCTAATGAATATCCTGAACTCGGGGTTTGAACACGTAACTAAAAAGGTTTGAAATGCATTGATATTTTCAACCGTAGTGCATCTGTTGCTTGAGCTAGCCTAATAAACAATGTAATTGCGAGACTGAACGCTGGCACTGCTCGGATGTCGGAAATAAACATTAGATATTTCCTGGTTCGGAATGAAATTAAGCTACATCCACCTTAATTCAACACTACATTTTCAAAGTGTCCGTCTTGTGGTGCAATGCAATGGTGTAGCCTTTGATCGAGATTTCGCCAAACTCCCTCAATCATTTCCAGTGTAATTGTTTGATGGATCTCAACAATACATTGCCTTAGCTCCTGAACGGTCCCCTGGTGATGTACTGCACCTAGCCTGTGCCTCAGACAGCCCCATAGGAATCCGTCAGGAAGGGTTACATCAGGACTTTCTGGGTGGCCGTTCTACTGCTCCGCCTCTCCCAATCCACCTTTCACCGTAGGTCTAATCCAACCACTCCTGTACATTGCATCTAGAGTAGGGATGAGCCCCATTGTGCTGATACTATACGTCACAAGTAATTCAAGGGATGCACACTGCAAGCCTTTATTAGAATGAACAGAGGTTTTTGTTTCATGTGCTAATAAAATTAGGCATCCTTTTGGATATGCCTACATTTTATAGGCCTACATTTTTTAGGCCTACATTCATAGGCCTGTTTTCAGTACTTTATGAATCACCCTGTATATATAATGTAGTAAGTGCCAATATTACTAATAAAAGAAGTCAATGAACCTAAATTAATGTGCGACTTAGTGAGTACCAAAAGCGCTGTGATAAGGACCATCATCTGATTACCTTGGGTTCGTATCTGATGCTATGGAATTTAGTCCAGCTTACCTTACCTTGTAATGGAAATCAAGTACTCGTAGAGCACACAATCAAACCAAGTGACATAAAGGGAGACACAACACCGAGCAACTGGGTGATAACAACACAAATAATGAAAAGAAAGATACCCAACCCATTGTAAATAAAACCCGAATATTTCCGGTGGGCATCCTCTTCCTTTGTCATGAAGAAACCAATCTGAATATAGGTTTTCTGACGGTGAAATGGTTCTTCATAAATCCCATTTCCTATTTAATAAAGTCAACTCATTTGCTACGAAATAAGCTAATAAATGACAAGTCCCTATTCGTAATCCATGCCGTTTGCCTAATGACGTACAAGCTGAAGGATGTTATATAGTAGCAAGATCCTTCCTAGAACTTACCACATTGCCCTCCATGGTTCTTAAATCCATTACAACTAGCTTCTTTTGATGGCCTAAGTACTATAAACAAGTTTTTAATACAGTGGGAGCAGTTTTCTTTTTAATTTACAACTAATAACTAACAAATATTCATTTTATAAAATAGGAAACCTGGAAAAAATCTGCAACTGCTGGTTTGGTGTCCTTGCCAAATTGTTGTCCTACTTTTAATTGAAATATTACAAAAATGCTTTGGTAATAGTCCCCTCTTCAACTAACTTGTACTTTGTACACTTAAGTGTTTGTGTATTGAGTTTCAGTGACAGTACTTAATTTGACTTGTGGTCAGCATTTTCACTGTGAAGACTTCATTTGTAAGTTCTTAAATATCAAGTTAGTGTTTTGCTTTTGCGTTACATGTGATGGTTTATGAATTCCTAATAATATGGGATTTCCAAAAATTGTCCTACCTGTAGCGATCATGTCAGTACGCTGATTGTTTACTCCTCTGAATTTCCTCGTATTGATGATACGTGACACATCATGTCAAATGTTGCAGGGGTCCATGCTACACCTATTTTTAGATATGCGGACCACTTGACATTGCGGGACGAGATTTCCTTACCTGTGTGGGTAGTACAGGCTATGAAATAGAGATCTGTCCTAGAAATTTTATCTTTATTTGTTTAAAATAAATGTATGTTTTCTTTGGTTTGATACACACATATCACACTGTTTTAATTTAGTTGGGCGTAGCTCAGCTGGAACTGAAATCCACGTTAATTATGCCAAGTTCAGGATAACTTATGCTCCTTGATGAAGCCTTAAAAAAAGACTGCATTTGTCGGCTTTTTTATCTGATCTACTTAACCAGAATATGTTAAAAACCACCACGATACACTAGATGATGACACTTTTACATGATCTTCTCTTACGCATACATATCATTCTCGCCTCAATGAAAACTAAATTAAAATCAATAGGCATGTTATATTAATTTGGTTTTCATTTTGTATAGCACTGTACTGTTCCAGCTTACAAAGTGATTCTGGTACAAAGTGATGTAATGCAATTCTATGATAAACAATAAAATACAATACTGGCTAACTATTAAGGAAAAAGAAAGAATATTTCTTTCAACACACCAAATATTGAAAATATACAAATTCGGTGGAAATAAAAGCTAATACGTAAGCTAAAGCAGTGTAACCACTCAGTAATGTGGACGTATAATGAAGAATATGATGTAAACATCACCTAATGTAAAGAGATTATTGTGTTGATCTGTTGAAAAACTATTGAAGCAAGAACATACTCACTAGAGAGTCACTAGAAGAAATTTTGTGCTATTTCAGTATCTTTTTTATCACTGGTGCAGGACAGCAAACATTGATTCACAGTCTTCTTAGCAGTAGATCACGTTTATTTAGGCAAATTAACATGTTAAAATTTGTATTGTGCTTTTTTGTTGAAAGAAAAAAGAATCGTTACATTTTGATTTGATGTATCAGTTTGTAACGGCAATGTTTTATTCTACTTTTAACTGATTAAATTTTATATTGATCTTCATTGGGCAATTTGTTGAATAGTCTTTATAATTCCATCTAACGAAAACAAGCTGGAAAAGCTATCAGTTTTACTAATGTTGTGATTGGTTCTTTTAATAGTCTGCATTGCTGACAAGTCGAAATTGCAACAGGATGATCACATAGGTAATAATAGTACATAGGAACTAAAAAAAATAGACTGATTAGGGAAAAATTGAATAAATGAAGTAAATGCATCACGAGTAGTAATACCACAACAGCCTGGTTAATATTGATGATTTTTTGATAATCCAAAGTTGCATTCCGAACTAAAAAAAAAAACCACCAAGCGCAGGCACGAGGCATTTTTATCCGGTTCGGAATGCAATTAGTTATTTAGACAAATGATGTTTTCTTAAGCTAGATCGAGTGTTATCTGCAACGGTAACGGCATATTGCTTTAAAAACAAGATGGATGAAACAAGAATACAAAATTATTCGATAAAGCCATACTTGTTCAGTTCAGTGGTAGTGCCATTGTAATTGTTTTTCTGTTCATCGTAAATAATCAAAGGATGGAATTCATTTCAGATGAGAAATATGTTACCGTGTTAAACACTGTTGTTGTCTACAAAGAATGAAGGTCAACGATAATCAATAAGAGCCAACATATTTTTTGGAATTAAAAAATTTGAGGAATAAGGGACTGAAAGCGTTACAGCTGGCTTTAAAGCCAGAATGGGCTCTTAAATGTATCACCACAAGGAAAATTACTTGCATTTGTAGAATTCTACACTACAACGTTACCTTTAGCGTTATACGGTGATACAACACGCGACTTGATCTGGTCTATGTGATGTCTAAAACAATTTCGTGCGGCATTTGCATGGTGTAGCGAAGATTGCCATTCTTGCTCATTAGATATGCGCTAATCCCTTTCTAACGATGCGTGGAACGATAGCCACTTACTAAACAGGTTCGTTTATTTATAAACTTCGAGACTTTATATGCAATTGAAATTCTTGTTTTCTCTTCTTCTCTCTCTCGGTTGTTAGAGATTAGGAAAAGTAACTTCACAAACACTTTATGTCAGTTTGCATGACACGTTACTAGTAATCGAATATGAACTTTGTGGTCAGATAAAAGATAGTAAAGGGCAGCTACGTCAATCTTTATCCCAGCAGTTTGGAGCGCTTTAAACGAATTCTAGTGATTTTACTGCATTTTCACAAGTATCGTGCAAGGTGGGGCAACATGGTATGTTAGTAATATAGCATATGCCAGGTTCTTTTAAATATTTCCTTAATTCTTGTGAACCTAATTTGGCCCATTGTCAGACACCAACATTCGAAATTATTATTATAGCTATACCATACTTTCCAGATACCACACAAAGTTTATAAAACTCTTAGCCCTTTGTGGTATTACACTAGTCTCGTCCACCCACTCCAGCTTAAAATGTCTTACAATGTTAAAAAAACTAGTCGACCATAAATAGCAACACAAAACTTTCAATAACGTGGTTAATCAGATTTCGTGTGCAGAGCCTTCGTGCGAGGCAACCTACATAGGTATGACTAAATGACTCTTTCCATACATCACACTTAAAATATAATGATAAAACAAACTCTCTTGTGCAAGACGGAACCAAGACAGGGCACACCCCAGACCTGGAGTAGACTATATACAAATTCTTTTTCACGAAAAATTTTACCAAACAAGAATTAATATATAAACCATTCGCATCCTATCTCAATGGCCATCATTATTAAAGCATAATTATCTTATGCCTGAAAATAAACAGCTATCCGAATATATTGCATCCTTGCACAAACTCGGAATTAATTTTTTTCCCACTTTGGAACTTTGGCTTGCAAATGCCAGCAGCCACCTACAACCTGCATTAATTTGCAGGAAGTAATGTCTTGGCACCCTACTGCGAGGTTTCACCCTTGCTTAGGTTCATTTTAATGTATAAAATTCTATGCTTTGGTTGTGCTTTGCAGGTTCGCCCAGTGTTTTTAATATAATTATTAGCCTAGTGCTAAGTATTGCTTGAAAACGAGTCGTTTCCGACTCGAAACATCGCATTTTTCGTATATTGGTGAACCTTATTGGTTTTTTACTTTTTAAATGTTTGGATACTGAAGGCAATTCGCTACTAGTGCCAGGCTTTCCTAACTGGCAGACGAATTTTTAAAGGCCAACCTTGCAGTAAACTGCGCATTTATGGGAACGTACATACCCAGAATGGGTACAAGAAAACACACTAAGTCGTTTTTAGACTTCTTAAGACGTTCTACATCTAGCCTGTAAGCAGAATTCTGAAATACTGTCACATCTATGTCTGCCTTCATAAAAGCGAAAGGATTTTCACTGGCTTCTTTAAAGGTTACCTCATATGTTTTCATTGTTATTAAGGTTTGTATGTAGTATGCTGGCAGGTAAACCCTTTGTAACGTGCATCCAAGTAGACAGGCCAGCGATTATTCACTTTTTTCCCTAAACTTTATACTTATAATTCAGAGAAAGTAGACAGTCGTCTCTTTCCAGCTACGGAACCAAAAACGTCATATGGAAAATTAGGAGTTACTAGGAGGAGTAATTAGGAGTCGCCCAAGAAGCGACCTATCAGCCTCTAAGTAATTACTCTTAGTATTCAGGAAGTGGGCATGTCATTTTTCAACCGGTGGTTTCCGGTCCACAGAATAAAATGGACAATCAAAAAGGTAATGTTTCATCTACTCCAATTTTCACACACGACATATTTGCCATTCTCATTAAAATAGTGAGTAATATACAAACTCCTTTTCACTTTTTGCATCACACATGCCAGAAACAAAACAGTCATGTAGAACATCTTTAAAAAAGTATCAAGCTCATAGTGAATGTTAACCCTTTGAGTCCACTAATGTAGTTGGCTATACTTTTTCCTGCAGCCTGATCTCACTTTTGAATGGTCAATGAAGCTCTGTTAGAACTAGTTGTTTTACTACTTGGAGCATCTGGCAAACACAAATTATGGGCAAAGCAGCAATACAAGTCTTTTTACTTATGCTAGCTAATAATATATCAACCTGCTTAGTTGTAGGAATATCAACAGCACGGAAAAACGATGTCAAACCACAAAGTAAATAGAACAAGATTCTGTGCTTGAGTCCTCGAATTTCTACAAACGTGGAGTAGCCATAGTCAGTCCTCGGAATTTAAGCTAGAAAGTCTTACAGTCTCACTAAAGCTAACTTCCTCAGCGAAACCTAGTTCCTGGTCTGAATGCTTAAAAGTAACTTCATTTTCCTTGCCACTCATACAGAGAGTAGAAAAAAATTATAAATAGTTATGCAAGCTTAAAAATATCACCTTAACCAACACTTAGCGTAACCATTTAAGTTTAATCAAGCATCTTGCAGGTTTCCGTAGTCTTTTAAACACTGCAAAGCTACGTTTCATACACTTCAATACAAGTAATACGCTATTTAGTAACCAGCTAGGTGACTCAAAATTTACTTCGCTACTATTAATTTGTAAACAAAATACATTTACATATACAATTGTAAATAGACACAATAGATAGTATACGGGACTTCCATTCAAAGCAATCCTTAGGCTATTTATTAATTTGATGATGGAGGGAACTATAAATGTTTTTAATGTATGAAGAAGTTTTACAAATGTTTGCTAATTTAAATCTTTACTTGCTGATTCAAGTTTCAATGTTAGTTTTAAACAAATTTTAAATTGTATACTAGCTTACATAGTGTATTCAATCTTTTCAATAGCTTATAGCATTCAGATCTTTTAAATTGCTTTTCACCACCTTTCAATCCTTTAAATAGCCTATACAGCATTTAAATATTTTAACTCAATAACTCCCCATAGTTTTACGAGAACTGACTACTGTTTAAAAGTTCAAATTTTCCTATTCTGTTTGTCTGCAAGATTCTCAAGCGGCATTACTGTCAACAGGGCCGGATTAACAATGTGGCAAATGGGTGAGCGCTTGTTAACGCTTTGTATCGCTTGTTACACTCAACCTGAAAGAAAACAAGTAAGCTCAAACATTTACAACACTACTAATAGATTGCAAAAAGAATACATTCGGAATAAAAATTCCGTCTTGCCCGTACAATGCCACACTGACCGCACCAATTCTTGAAGCTTTAAAAGCATGGTAATTATAGGCAAAACGTCCGTCTTCACCCGCAGTGAATTAACTCTTGCCTTTTGACGAAAAGACAGCTCTACCATCCACCAACTCAGGCCTGTGTTGTCTTCCAATACAATGAATAGGACCACAATACAAAGAGCTAACCTAGGTATGCACCGCAGAAAAGTCAACATGAGCTAGTAAGGGGAGTATTTCTACTCTATTAACATTACTGAATTCCAGCCAGTAGCATGTTGTTCACTATCTGGACGGCTTGGATATGAATATTCTACTGGCCTAACCCTTTTTGGAACGACCACCCAACGTCTTGCAACTACCTCATTATCATCATTGGGTAGTTATACTAATTACGTTACACCTCTAGGAACCATACGAACATGTTTGAGCTGCAGCGCAATAAGAAAGAGTAAATATACTCGTAACAATTAGCCGCAACAGACTAACTTTGCTGCCTTAGGCCTGTATGGGGCAAGGTAGCCTAAAGATTAGCACAACCATTTCATGTGCAGAGGTCCCTGGTTCGATCTGCCGTCAGCCACCCCTGGCACTATTGGGAACAAAAGTGCCCTGTTGTGCCTCATACTCATGTGAGTGTGGCATGTAAAAGATCCTAGTAATTTCTGATTGGAATTACCTAGCAAAATTGTCCCACTCTCCTTCTGGCGCCATAGATTTGGCTAGGGCGCGGCAAAACTACTGCTATACGCATGTTTAGAATTAGAACCTTATTTTTGACGTCACTGCTCAGAAATAATCAAGAGAGGAAAGGCTGGAGTTGTTCCTGGATTTGCATTTCTCGTAATGAGTGATCTTGCATTTCACAAGCATTAGACATCAACAGTGCTCAAGAGACTACAATATTACAAGACCTAATATGCGTGTCAAATCACGCAAGGCTGACTGCAACAATATACAAAATAAAAAAAAATCAACAATAGAAAACAACCACAATATGTCGTTTTCAATTTACAACCAAACTTAACCAACTAAATAGCAGACTTCACCAACATTTTGAAGTTCACACCACATTTCAAATTGCTGTTGTTGTTGTTGTTGTTGTTTTTGTTGTTGTTGTTGTTGGTGTTGCTGTTGTTGTTGTTGTTGTTGTTACTAATTGAATTTAACGACTAAATTGTAAAAAATATGTCGTAAAATTTTCTGTGTTTTATTATAGGCCTAGAATAAAATACATAAAACTTTTAATTCACTCCACGCAACGTAGGAAGTATTTATTTTTATTTCTTCATAATGAATCCATGCTTTTTTTGTACAAAATAACACAGTAATGTTGCCAATTCCATAGGATGTTTAGTAAAAACCACTACCTTTTCATGTAACAGCCACATTTCTTTAGGAAAATTTTACACGTCATTAAGAGGAGAGGAGGTAGCAAAAGGCATAATTACAAGTCGTCCAGGGTACAGGAGGTAGCAAAACACGAATTAGTGGAAGGTAAATACAACGTGCCTTTTTCTACTAGGTCTGTCTCCGCCTGTGTTGCACTTACCCTACTACCAGCACAGTTGGTAAAATGTCTAGCTAGTAAGCAGTCTCATCGCGGTCATCTCTTCTTTCTCTCTTTTATTAGTGTGCCTTATATTGACACAAGACCAGTAAATGTCTGCTTTGCTATTCTTTTGCTTTGTGTTTTAATGTTTATTCAGTAAAAATTTTACAATTTTTGCAAAAAAATACATTTTCATATAATTATTAATGCAATCATTTATCCTAATGATGTTGTTTTATAAGCTACCAAAAATTACCAAAGGTGAAAACTAACATATACACCTTCCCCTAGTGAAGCAAGATAAGCATTATTAATGAAGACAGTCTACTGACATGCACAACACGATTTGAGGAAATAAATCATCATAATGTTACTGCAAAATTTGATGAATGTGAATTTCAGACACATCAACGTTTAGTTAGGTTACATGGTGGTGGTGGTCATGGTAGTGCTTAAAAAATGAAAGTTACATTTGGGCATAGCAAGCATCACATGAAGTTATTTTTCTGGATCCATCTGCTGGTGAATTTTTTCTGATGAATGGGAATCTGTACTTAAATGAGTCTGTTGGATCCAGATATGATTATGACTGATCCATAAAGATAAGTGTAATAATGCGCTTTTAACAATAGCATTAGATAGCAGTGTCTTGCACTGATAATTGTTAGTGAGGCTTGGAAGACGCTATACTGTTGTAAAGTTTGTTTACTCTTCACTTCCCTTGCCGACTCGTTTCTGGTAACACGTTTTGTACTTAAAATGTTTATTATGACTAAACTCTAATTCCTATTTACTTTAACTGTCATCTATGCTTCCCTCTGTCCTGTACGTTCCACGAATTACACACGTTGATCCTCACAAGTGATAGCAGAGCGATGGTTTCGACGGGAACAGGAGGAAAACTGGATTTTCATCGAATTTGCCGGCCGGCTCCAAATGAAGACAGTTGAAAATGTAAATGGAACGACGCCATGGTGAAAATATTTGGATCAACGCCTGAAAAAGCAAGGAGGAGATCACCATGGGAGTTTTCAAGTCATGGATAAGTAAGCAAGAAATATTAAGGGCATTAAGGGTCAAAATAAGAATAATTTTGCATCCCTCCCGTAAAGCAGCCGAATGCGGTAAATTTGTGTGGTTACTGGTCCACATTAAAAATACTACAGTGTAATGCAAGGAAATTCGAATTTAGTATATACGTAAAAAGGGTGAAGTTTCAGCGAGAAAGGTTACCAAAAGTAGAATAAGTTAAGATGACGTCACCTAGTTCGAATCCTAGTGGTATAATTCCAATGCTAAATGGGAATAATTATTATACATGGCAAAATAAAGTTAAGGCCTACCTTATGCAAAAAGGACTCTGGGATCATGTGTTAGGACGGTCACAAGAAAAAGATGCAGATAAACAACGGATAGATGCGCAAAGAGCATTTGGTACTATAAGTCTATTCATAGCTCCAGGATGCATTACAATTCCAGCTAGTAAAACAACGCCTGAAGAATTGTGGGATTTTATAAAAGAAAATTTCCAACCTTCAAATGTGTTAAGGTGTCTAGCGTTACATAGGAAGTTGTACTCCACTAGAAAAATGGCAGGAGAAAGCATGCAAAGCTATTTGAATAAAATTGATGAATGCGTTCATGAATTAAAAGACTGTGGGTTCAATATCGAAGACAAAAATTTGGCATGGTTAATTTTGGGAGGTCTGCCGTCTGAATGTGACGTAATGTTGATAGGATTATCTACTCAAGGTGTAGAGAACATAACTGTGAAGAAAGTGAAAGAATTACTTTATTTTGAATACTCTAGAGTAGCGGTAAAAGATGAAGAAAGTCGACAAATTAGTAGCTCAGCCTTATCAACTGTAAATGTAACCAGTGTCACAAATTCTAATTATAGCGCAAGCGATCCAGGAAGAGGGAACAGCCATCATCGCTATTTCCGAGGGAGAAGAGGAGCTCGCAGAGGACAGAGAAGAGGAGGATTTGTAGCTGAAGCATCTACAGCGATGTTTGCACTCCTAGCAACTCTGTGGTGTTGGACAACAAAAGCGTTTGGGTCAACAAAAACGAGCAGCGCTCTGAAAGATAAGTTCATTATAGATTCCGGAGCAACTAATCATCTAACCAACAATAAAGAATGGTTAGTGTGTCCTAAAAAGCTTAACGCCTTGCTAATAATGTCTGCAAGTAAAGATGGTAATTTGGTACCTCACTCAAAAGGCAGTGTGATCATAAAATGGCTCAAAAATAGACTATTTCTAAAAGACGCATTATACGTTCCGAACTTACAAGTAAATCTCTTTTCAGTCAGAGCTGCAACGCCAGCAGTTGCCATGTTGTTTTTTTATGAAAGTGTGTGCATTATATACAAAGGTCTTGAAGTAGTGACAAGGGGTTATCTTGAAAATGGTTTATATGTTTTACCTGGGAAACCTGTTAGCATAAACAACAAGAAAGAGATGAACAGATTAACACCCGAATCTAACCTAATAATAGATAAGAGTGACGTAGCCATGGTAACGCAACTAAAACATGAAAAGCCAACTAAATATAATCAAATTGAACTGTGGCACAAAAGATTCATGCATGTGGCTTGTTCAACTTTACAAAAAATGGTAAATGTAGAAGCCGTCAGAGACCTAGTACTTCCACCCAAGAGTAAAAATATGTTACAATGTCATGAGTGCCTAGAGGGAAATTTAGCTAGAAGGCCGTTTCCCGCAATCAAAGAAGAAAGGCCCAAAGTTAGGTTAACTTCCGTATGCAGTGACGTAATGGGTCCCATGCCAATTAAAGCTTTGGGTGATTTTTCCTACGTGCTGTCATTCACAGATGATTATTCTGGTTACGTAGTAACGTATCTAATGAAACACAAGTCAGAAGGAACTGAATTAGTAAAAGAATTCGTGACTACAGCCGAAAGACAAACGGGGAACAAGCTTAAGATGTTTAAAAGCGATAACGGAAGAGAATACTTGGGATCAGACCTAAAACAGTTCTTTAAAGCTAGAGGGATCAAGCACGTAACTACAGGAATTTACAATCCCGAAAGCAATGGAAAAGCTGAGAGAATTCATAGGACATTGATGTCCCTAGTGAGAGCAACGATAATTTCAGCAAATCTGCCGATGTATCTTTGGGGTGAACTTATTTTAACAGCCACATATATTCGTAACAGGTGCACGAATAAAAACGATAAATTTGTGACTCCCATACAGTTACGGTTAAATAGGCCACAAAAACCGACTGTAAAACATTTAAAGGCCATTGGTTGCATTTGTTTTGCCCACGTACCTAAACCGCACCGTAACAAGCTTCAACCAAGAGGAATAAAATGTGTTATGGTGGGCTACGATCCAAATACTCGTTGTTACAGGTTATGGAACTTACGTGATAAATGCATAATAGTTACTAGAAATGCAATTTTCCTTGAACGAGAATATAATTTCAATATATATAATTCACAGGAAGACGTGGATTTATTCTTCAAAAACTGGGACAAAGTCGAAAGTTCAGTAGAACGTAATGGCGTGGTGCCCTGAATGAAGAACAAGAAGAATTACAGGTGGAGCCACACGACAGCGAAAATGAAGAAGAGGAGACCGAAAATGTAAGGCCAACCAGCCCAGAAGTAGTCCTAAATCAGCCAAATGACGAAAGGAACGAAGATACATGGATTGAGGAACCGAATCAATCAAGGTCATCGGTACCAGTCGAAGATGATTCAGTCAGTCAAGAAGAAAGGTAACTCAGTACATCAAGGCCATCCACAACGGAGGTGCTGAGTGAAGACAGAAGAGTTACTAGAAGCATGACTACGAAGAAAGCAGCACTGAACACTGTTTCAGGGGGAAGTAATGGCACTGACTCACAAGAAGCATTAGTAGCGAATTTACGTGAGTATTTTGAAACAGGTGGTTCATGCGAAGAAATAATGAAAACTTTATATGGTGAAAGTGTGTTAAAAGAACTGAACCGAGATAAATGTTTCATTAATGTTTGTAATGATGATTATGCTGACACAGCTTTTGCACTACTGGACCCCGCGCCAAAAATTCCACAGACTTTCAAAGAAGCAATGGAAAGTGAAGACACCGACAAGTGACTTGCTGCAATCAACGCTGAATATGGTAGTCTCATGTCAAATGGCACGTGGGAGATAGACGATCCGAAGCCAGGAGTGGCAGTCGTTGACTGCAGGTGGGTGTTTTGTGTCAAAAGAAATGCGATAGGAGGTATTGATCGTTATAAAGCACGACTGGTTGCAAAAGGTTATACTCAAAGGTACCTTGAATCGTATTTTGAAACTTACAGTCCTACAGCCGGACTGTCTACTATACGTCTGGTATTAAGTACGGCAATTCAGAAAGGCTGGTTTATTGACCAGTACGACATAACCACGGCTTTCTTAAATGGCCTACTAAATGAATTTGTGAGCATGCGCCAACCAGAAGGCTTCGTTATACCTGGGCAGGAAAATAAAATTTGTCGTCTTGTCAGAAGCATATACGGCCTAAAGCAATCTGCCAGATATTGGTACGAGAGGTTTAACGAGATCATGTTACAAAATGGAATGCAGCGTTGTTTATCAGATGCATGCGTTTATTGGATAGAAGTTGACGGAGTTCTAGGAATTATAACTGTGTACGTCGATGACTTGGCCTGCGCGTCACAAGATGCGTCCATGCGTATACGTCTACGAAAAATCTTAGAAAGTGACCTAGAAATCAAGTATTTAGGTCCTATAAACTTTTTACTTGGTATCCAGTTTGAGCGGTATGAAGACGGGTCAATGGGACTGCATCAGCAGACTTATATAGAAACAGTCTTGAAGAAATTTAATATGGAGACATGTAAGCCTGTTAGTACACCCGTTGTGCCAGGAACACATTTAAAGAAGACTACTACTTTGACCCCCAAGGAAGAAGGATATGAAAAATATTCCGTATCGTCAATTAGTAGGATCTTTGTCTTACATTGCTTTGGCTACGAGACCCGACATTGCTTATGCAGTAAATGCCATCTCCATTCATTCAATAAAACCAGGGCCAACTCACTGGACTGCAGCCAAAATAATATTAAGGTATCTGCAGGGGACGTAGAAATTAAGACTAATTTACCGAAGAAATACTGAGGGTTTCCGAGTCTACACGGACGCAAGTCATGCAGATTATCCAGACGACAGGAAATCAATTAGTGGTGTAGTGGTGACTTATGCGGGAAGCCCTGTACTTTGGCGTGCTGTAAAACAAAAAATAGTTTCACTTAGCACGTGCGAATCTGAATATCGTGCTTTGTGCCTAGGTGCAAGAGAAATATTTTGGATGCGTACACTGGTTCAAGAGATTGGGAACGAAATTATTCAATTACCAGCAACTACAGTGTTTTGTGATTCGCAAGCAGCAATTCAACATGCTAATTCCAAAATAGAAAGGTCTCACACAAAGCATTTTGATTTAATTTATCATTTTGTGAGAGAGAAAATCAAGTCAGAAGATATAAAACTTGAATATGTCTCCACTGAACAGAATTGGGCTGACGTCATGACCAAAGGCTTATGCGCTGCACGCCATGCATCGTTAACTCATTGTTTGTCTGTTTCAGATTTATCAATTGTTTGGATCAACTCCTTTGACCACAAGAGGTGTTGAATCCACTTGGGGGCTTGTTGGATCCAGATATAATTAGGACTGATCCATAAAGGAGAGTGTAACAATACGCTTTTAACAATAGCATTAGATAGCGGTGTCTTGCACTGATATTTGTTAGTGAGGCTTGGAAGACGCTGTACTGTTGTAAAGTTCGTTTACACTTCACTTCCCTTGCCGACTCGTTTCTGGTAACACGTTCTGTACTTAAAATGTTTATTATGACTAAACTCTAATTCCTATTTACTTTAACTGTCATCTATGTTTCCTTCTGTCCTGCACGTTCCACGAATTACACACTTTGATCCTCACAAATACTCTGACAATTCCCTACAACATGTCGATTAAAGTGTCCTTTAGACTGGCTAAGGGATTCTCACATTTAAACCTCAAATTCTAGTAAGTCACTAAGCGTTTCTACGAAAAGAAGCTACGCAGAAGTCAAAACCTTTACACCGCAGCTCAAATATTAAGTTGTCTACGTGTAACAGTTTTGAATACCCCGTTACCATGGCAAAACAAACTCTCAACATCATGATGCGTGAAAAAACAGTCTCAAACACAATTTTACAATTTTGGACTGTGTTAACAGTTTGTAGAGAGTTTGAATTGCTGTGTGTATTGCTGTTACACGAAGTTGTTTTAATAATCTGTACTATTATGTAAACGTACTGTCTGCTGCATAGTTTAGTTTCGTGTTAACAATTTCGTCACCCTAGGAGGATTTAATGTATAAATGTGAGATTCGTTTATCTAGTCTAGGCAACAGTTTTGGTCACCGTGCTCAAGGGAATTCTCCCAGCATTCCCTTCAAATGAAAAGACTATGTGTCATACACAAAATCGTTTTCCTTTTTTGAATACCTGTAGACTCTTTGTTTACGTTTGTTAATCTCGATATCAAGCTACCACTTTGTACCATAAATTCCACCTCTATATTTCAACCACAACTGACACACTCAAGTTAAGACCTAGAGTTTAATTCCAAGTTCTTATTGTATACGGTGAAACTGTCAAGTTTGATGTAACGCATCTTGTGGACAATCACTTGTAACCATTGTGGACAATCAGGTGTTGGGTGAATTTTTTGCCTGCGCTTAGCATTTAATTTCACTTCCCTACTGAACCTCCTAATGAACCAAGACCCGCATACACAGCCTTTTTGGGGTGCCTTATATGCCTTTAAATAGAAGGTTTCAATCCTTGTCCTAACTTAAATCAACCCTGACTTTACCAACTCTATATTCTTGGCGAGTCTAGGACAATTTCTCCCTGGACAATTTCCCTTGGACAATCCACCCACTCCAAGCAATTCCCCACTGGACAATTTCCCTGGGACAATTTCCCCGTTAGGACAATTCCACCTAGGACAACCCCCCCCCCCAACAATAAAATAAAATAATAAAATTAAAATTCATTCAAAATTATTGAATCCCCCCATTTAATATATTAAAGCACTGTATGTGCAATTTAATTTTTTTTATTACCAATATAGTATCGTTGCAGAGGTAGGCTTAAAAGATAAATAGTAAAATGTCACAACAGGAGACAAAACTTGCAAGATTATCTAAAAACCTAGGTTATGAGCAATTCCTCTTAAATAGTCTAGCGTGCTTCGATTTTCATAATCATGTAAAACAGCGAGCAATCGTGCATTTAGATCTACATGCTTTTTCTTTCCTGGCTGAGAATTGTGACCTGCAAGAGCTTGTGTCAGGTGTACTTGTGGTCCCGGTCATTAAGAAGGGTTCCCCCTCCAACCCACTCAATTATCGACCTATTTCCTTGACATGTGTTGCCTGTAAGGTAATGGAGTCCATCATTCGTGACAAACTCTTCAGTTATTTGAAGAAATTTGCCATTATTCGACAAGACCAGTTTGGGTTTCTTCCCGGTAGGTCAACTACATATCAGCTGCTGACAGTGCTTGATCGTTGGACCAGTGCACTGGATACAGGGTCACCATGTGACATTATTTATTTTGATTTCAAAAAGGCCTTTGAGTCCGTTATTCACCGCAAGCTTTTGTTAAAGCTAAGTGTGTGTGGTATCACCGGGCCACTGTGAGCCTGGCTTGCTGCCTTCCTAAATAACCGTTACCAAAGGGTAATTGTAGAAAAATCACTTTCTACTGAAGCACTGGTCCCTTGCGGGGTTCCGCAGGGGTCAGTGCTTGGACCTGTTCTATTTGTGATCTATTTAAATGACCTCTATTTTGATAATTCGTGTAGTTTTGGTTTCAAGTTTGCTGATGATGTAAAGATTGGTGTAGAAAACATTTCTCCTTCACAGTCCATTGAACTGGAAGTGGAAATTGCAAATGTCGTCAGTTGGTCGTTGTGTTGGCAGTTGCCACTATCCATCCAAAAGTGTCAGTCCTTCCATGTGGGCACACAAAATCTAAATTTAAACTATTTCTTGGCTTTTGAAGCCCTACCTTCTGTTTCGGAGATTAGAGACCTAGGTGTGTGGTTCTCACAGGACTTAAAATCATCCTTGCATTGCCGTAAGGTTAGTGCATTGGCATTTTGCCGTCAGGCAGATGTGAACAGGTGTTTTACGTCGGGAAATTCTGCGACCAAATGGTGAGCCTTCCGTGTTTACGTGCGCCCCTTATTGGCGTATGCGACTCCAGTTTGGTCCCCTTATTTGGCTGGGGACATTGATCATATTGAGTCGGTCCAGCGTAAATTTGCTCGGAGTTTGCTGGGTCTCCATGGGGTAATCCATCTTGTGCACCTTTCCAGAGTGGGTTTAGAATTGCTCGAGTTGCGCAGACTTCGTTTTTATTTAATTTTGACGTACAAACTACTACATGGGTTAATCAACGTTGATTTACCATTTTTCGAATTGGCACCACGCGTTTATTGTATTCGGGGCCATGCTTGGAGACTAGCAGTTCAGGGATCACGACTTGATTGTCGAAAATAATTCTTTGCTGTGCGAGTTGTCCCAGTTTGGAATGCCCTTAGTTCCGAGACGGTTTGCATGCCCACGGAAAGTGGGTTCCGTAGATGCTACTCACGGAAAACTTGCAGGCGTTTCTCAAACGCCCACTTTAGGATCTCCTTTTACCTTCCCCTCAGCATCTTAGTATGGTATCATTAGCTCACAACCCTTTTGGACACCTTCCACACATTGTGAAAATTTGTATTTTTTTTATTCAAACTGTCCTGCCACGTTATATTGCAGATTGGCTCCATGTTTTTTTATATTTATATTTTTTATTATTATTATATACATTTTTTAAAATTGTAAATAGGTCTTGTTTTACTTCCCACTTCAGTTTTTAACTTTCACTTCACCAGTTTCATGCATTTCATTGTTTTATTATTTTTATTATCGTTATGAAGATTGACAATTGGTATTAGCCAAGCTATGAAGGACGAAGCATTATTTTATTATTTTTTAAAGAAACATTGGCAACGTTACCCGGCTTTTCCCCTCATTTGTCCCTCACGTTTGGCGATGCCATCGGGGACCATTGTGTCCCTGGTAGGTCTAACTTTGGTGGTAAGCATTCGTGACCCCAACCCAATACCAAAAACCCTTCCTCTGCAGCCGAGCCACCGTTCTTGTTTTAAACTTTTAAGTGTATAATTTTTATAATTTAAAATTTTTTAGTTTTAACATCGGACGGCAGTCAGTGACCACCCAGTCCTTGTCGCTCCGGTTGCGTTTGCAACAAACCTATATTATTATTATACTTACTGCAGTGCTTGTTTGCGTTTAATAAATTTTACAAAACTCCAAAAATATGGGTGACTACCTCCAATGTTAGACTGAAAACTTTTGTGCCAAACTTCTACTGAATGGTTTGTTGTGGGTTACACTGAACAGTTTACATTGGGAAGAATTAATAAAGCTAAACTTTTTAATTGCAACATACAGTACTTTAGTATTTCGGATAATCTTGAAAGAAATTTTGTCCTAGGAGGAATTGTCCTAGGGTTTATATTGTCTGGGGGAAATTGTCCAGGGGGAATCGCACGGGGAGAATTGTCTGGGGGGAATTGTCCAAAGAGATATTGTCCTGATACCAGTCTTGGCTTCTTGCCGAACCTTCCCACACTAGACGTTCATTCCTTTTATACACCATTTTGTGACCCGTAACCATGTATTCAGTCGCGTAAATAGCTACATCATCATGATTCTAAACCACTATTTGGATGCATTAATTCGATGTTATGTTTATGAGAGCTTTGTGCCTTAAGTGTGAACTAAAACCCCCGTCCCAGTTTACCAGTTTATACTTCAAAACTCCCGTTCCCCATTCCTTCCCTTCAGTTATGTGGAGAGCTGTGTCGTTAAACCCCGAAGTATCCACATGTTTCAGGTGTCACAGCCGGAATTCAAACCCAGGCAGCCCGCGTGGCAGTTGAGCACTCTATGCGACAGACCGCACCTAAGGGATTTAAACCCGAACTTACAGGTGAACGAAATTGTTTTGTATCATGTGGGTGGTTTCCCCAAGGAATTTCAGCCCACGTTTAAGGAAACTAAAAACAATGACACTGCTGGCTGATAGAGAAGTGCATAAACACAGAAAACTTCGTTCTACTTGCCGTAACGACCGTATGGTTCAATACTTTTATTATGTTTGTAAATTTGTTGTCCCATGTTAAAGTCATTTCCCGCGGTATACCCGAACAGGCAATGCTAGTGAAAATGGTCTAAGTTCACAGAGGGTCAGCCAAGGCCCATGTGGATCAGACCATCGGTTGCCCCTAACCGAGAAGGAGGATGGTGAACGCTATTAACTCGGTCACCGGCCGGTTGATTCTTTTTTATGTGAGTTGCCTCAATGTACAGTCAGGCCTATGTAAACACAAACGCAATGTGAGCATAGCTTTCAGTGTTCGTTGTGCTTTAAAAAGAAGAATTCGGAATGCAGAGAGGGGTTGATAGTTCTTCGGCTCCTGCCTTGCAATCGTCATACCAGCTCGGTAAAGTAACTAGCCTTGATTGCACTCACTAAATGAGAAGTGAAAAGTTGCAAATGTTTTTCTGGAAAATTGTATTTTTTGGATCTTTTATGTGCTATTGCCTCTTTACAGAATTTCTTACTTTATGGGTAAGCCGTATTCTGCATTTAATACTTGTGGTGGATCAGAAGCACCTTCCAAAGGGGTACAGGCGTCCTATAATGGGGGCTGTAACTGGCTGCAGTGAACCTGTAAGGGTCCGGGGACAGGTTATATTTCTGACAAATGCAGGGGAGATACTTATGGCCCCCATTCTCGAAAGGCGAATGAACGTCCTACCATGTTAATATCTAGTTGATGTTGTGTCGTACTGTAGTTAAAATCGTAAACTGGTAAATTATCAAAGAGGTACGTGGATGACAGTCCGCACCTGAAGGATACACTGCTGGAACTTGCATGTAAGCGTGTTTGTTTTGTTTGTTTGGGAGGTGTCCACGGGGACCACCAGTCTGTGTAAAAGGACACTAAATACAACGACACTGCCGGCTTTTGGACGGGTGGGTCACCCCATAAACATTAAAATCTTAAAACATTAAAAAAGTTCAAAGTTCATGCATGATTCAAAATGTAGACAGGGTTAGTATAGCAAAGGCCCAAGTAGATCATGCCATTGGTTGCCTCTAACCATGAGGTTAGATGGTGGTCGCTATCGATTGTGTCACTGGACGTGTGAGTGTACAGTCAGTCCTACGTAAACACAATCGTAGGACTTTGAAGAATGTGGGAAGTGGAGAGGGGTAGGTTATGCCCGGATCATTTTCCTGTGATCGTTCAACCTACTCGAAAAGACAACTGTTTTATATTGCACCATACAAATGGAGGACAAAAGTTATATTCTCACTTGTAATTTTCACTTCTTGTAATGCAAACTATTTGCATCATTATTATTTATTCCATTTCAGAAGTCTACTAATTTTGAACTTACTGGAAAGAGTCAGATCTATGATTTATTTATCTACCTGATGGGATTTTTCGTCCACTGCAATGTTTAAAATAAATCTTGCACTCTCATGTATAAATACTTAACGCCTATAACATACTTTATTTCGATGACCCGGCATTTCTCTTAGAATTGAGGTCAACTTAGATAAATACAATGATATTTTATTCTGGAAACGACTGTGTTGTTCCAGGTGGCTATTCAGTGAGTTGCTATGTCAAAACGCAGGGAGAAAGACACCCAAGTTGTGGTGGATGTACCACTGTGCCCGTAAAAAAATAATGATCATCCTCAGGTTTTGTTCTGATTTTGCTAGGACCCCTTATTTTATTTCTTTTTTTTAAACTGGGTACGAAATGAACCGATTATGGTGTCAGGACAAACAACGTCAGCCACTTATTCGTACACTTGGTTGCAACTATAAGTTCATCAAAGATAAATGTTGGCCAAGATTTTGGACATAGGCTAGTACCCGTGACTGCCCAGCTAAAAATATTCTGCAGAAAAACTGCAGAAAATGTAAGGATCTGCAGAAAAACTGCAGAATTCTGCAGAATTTCTGCAGACTGTTGTTCAGTCTCAGCAAAGTGAAGATAAAATCTGTAGATTTTCTGCAGTTTGTTGTTTATTTTCAGCAGTCGAAGCTAAAACCTACAGATTTTCTGCAGTTTGTTGTTACTTTCAGCAATTGAAGACAAAATCTGCAGATATTCTGCAGTTTGTTGTCCACTTTCAGCAATTGAAGACAAAATCTGCAGATTTTCTGCAGTTTCTTGTTCACCTCTCAGCAATTGAAGACAAAATCTGCAGATTTTCTGAAGTTTGATGTTCACTTTCAGCAATAAGGCAAAATCTGCAGATTTTCTGCAGTTTGTTGTTCACTTTCAGCAATTGAAGACAAAATCTGCAGATTTTCTGCAGTTTGTTGTTCACTTTTAGAAATCGAAGATAAAATCTTAAGAATTTCTGCAGTTCTCAGCTAGTGAAGAAAAAATCTGCAGATTATCTGCACTTCATCCTCAGCAAGCAAAGATAAAATCTGCATAATTTCTGCAGTTTGTTGTTCACTCTGAGCAAGTGAAGATAAAATCTGCAGAATTTCTGCAGTTATTGTTCATTCTTAAAACTTGCCAGAAAAGTAGCATGGCTTACTTTCAAATTTTACGAAAATGTATGCAACAACACTCCATAATATAAAATGTGTTAGGTTATACAAGTTATCACGTTTATTAACCCTTTAAGGACGGGTGTGCCTGAAAAGCGCCCATTCCCTCCAGAACAGGAACACCCGTAAATGCGTCCGCGATGGAAAGTTTGAAAACTTGTAAACGTGGAAATTTCCATACAAGGGTTTAGGTTATTATGGATTCGGAGGCTTGGATTTTTATGGATATAGATGAAGAAATTCACGTCCTACTGTCATGCTGACCATATTAAGGGGTCAGAAGGAAGTAGTTTTCAGCGCATTTCAGCTTTAATTAGTTATTACGATTTTGACGTCGGAAAAATAGGCTTAACAACACAGTGCTAAATACGGAGAGTAACGATCGTGCATCGAAGTGATTGGTTGGGGTTAGGCGACTTTCCCAGCGTTTAGCCATTAAGCCGCCCTTGCCACCCAGGCACTAGGGATCAAGATACGCCTGATTTCGCCCCTCACCACAAGGACGAAGGTACTGGTTGGGATTAGGGGAGGTGGGTCCCTTCTCCCTGATTACCAGTGAGGCCGCACAAAGTGCTATCAAGTTTTCGGACTTTGGTACCGGGCATTGATCTGCGCCAGAGTCGGCGAGTCCAGCTTCCGAAAGCTTCCACAGCCAAGCCCCTAGCGGGTTCGGCCGCTTCAACGATCAGTCACTCTACCAGCTACCCCTCTAGCAGCGGGGTCCTCCACAAACCACCTAACCCGTGCGAGTCCATCCTACAAGTGCTAAAGCCTTGGCAAAACTTCAGCCCCGCACTACCAATTAAGGAATTTGGTGCACCATTGCTCCGCAGAGACTACCATGATTTTGGTTCCCACACCCAGGGTTTGGTGGCCCTGACCGATTCGAGAACAATTGCTCACCCTCGTGGCCTTGGCATTGCCCCCACTTAAGAGTAGCAGTTTTGGTCGCTACTGCTGGAGCCGCATTCCCTCAGATGCTTCCCATGCCTGGGTTGCGCAAGTAACAGACTGGCTTCCACTGGTCTACGCCTCGCCCCGTCGTGTACCCACTGAAATGAGTACACTACCATCACCGCCTCGGTCTGGCTACCGCCCCCGTTGGCCACCCACGAGGGGTGTTAACCCGGGCCCCACTCTGAGGTGGAGGTCGGTCAGTTTATGCCCGGGATCGTGCAGTGCAACTTTTCCCAAACAAATTTCAAAAGCTTCTTATGTAAACGTATTTTAACAGTTGCTAAAGCAATGTTTTAGGATTACAATACCTTGTGGTTGACAACAAACGATGTTTTATAAGACAGTTTGCCTACTACGAAAGAAATCCTCCGTTAAGTTTTGGCCACGTTTTGTCCCGAAGCCTCGATAACAGCCGGGCGGCGAAACCGTATACAAATTACGGAAACGTGAGTGGTGCTTCAAGATGTTCAACAGTCACAACAATTGATAAATGATAACAAATGACTGCCCTTTTGAGGTAGGAAATCATTAACATCACTTTTTATGGTAATTATTATTGTTCATCGTGATTTCTTTGGTACAAGTCAGAAATTAATATTTTAAGTAGACATGGTGACGGCATACACCATGCCCAGACTTAATTCATTTTTAAAAGTTTCTAAAAGTTTTTAAAGTTTTGAAATTCTAATAAAAAAAAACACAACACAACTTTACCTTTTTTTTAAACATTTTTATTGTACAACTACTACTAAAACTAACAATGGGATATAAAAGCTTCTGAAAAAATGACGCAAACTTCTTTCCTCCATTTCCAGGGTGTGAAACGATTTATTTATATAAGCCACTCAAGAGCTTTTTTTGTTGTTGTTTTTCCTAGTCCTCGTGTATAACCAAATTCTGCCTGACTGTCGTTCTTAAAGGGTTAACTTTTAACTACAAGTACTTGTGTTTTGAAAAAGCAGTTAGAACTATGGATAATTATAACTTTTTCAAAGTATGTTGATTGGCTGAAAAGTTGAAGATGAAATCTGCAAAATTTCTGCAGTTTATTCACGCTCAGCAAGATGAAGGTAAAATCTGTAAATTTTCTGCAGATATTGCAAAAAAAATTTATATTGTTTTACTTATTAAATTGTGGACGTGTTTCGGTGGGACAAACGAGGGCTGTACGTGTGCAGAACTAATTATTCCAATTGATTGTTTAAAGGCACGTCAAAAGTTGCATTACTTTAGAGGATATCCACAAAATACAAAACCTGGGCCCATAAAGATTATGCTTAGTGATTGGCTAGGTATATAAAGCTGAATTACAACAATCTCAATTGTAAGTAGCTTAAGAGTATAATATAAACATATGTGAGTATAATATAAACATATGTGATATGATGCATAAATTGGACCTTGGTAAGTTTACAATAATAATGTCTCTAAATTTCGTTGATACCAAAGTGGCAGCTGAAATTACTACTATTGTTTCAAAAATGATATTTTTTTTGCTGTAGTTTTTCTTCTGCAGAAAATCTGCAGATTCAAATCTGCAGAAAAACTTCAGTTTCAAATCTACAGAAAAACTGCTGTTTCAGATCTACAGAAAAACTGCAGTTTTAAATCTGCAGAAAGTGGCCAAATAACTGCAGATTATTTTTGAAGTTTTTCTGCAGATTTCATCTGCAGTTTTTCTACAGAATTTTTTTAGCTGGGTGAGGGTAGCACTGAGTCCAGAAGTACCCGTCTGGCCAACTCGATTGTTCTGACCTAAACAATAACCAGCGTGTTATTGGTTAGAACCACAGCTTTATGGGCATGCACTTAGCTTGTTCCTCATAATTTGCTCGTAAACCTCGCTGGTTTCCCCGCCTCTTGGCGCATCTCACTTAATTGCACATACCACTGCGTAGTTAATGACATTTCCAATTTGCATGTACCTATTGCAAAATTTCAGTTTTTCTCTTTTAACCTGTTAGGATAGTTAGTTTTCTTTTCCGATTGACTTGTTTCAGATGAACCAAACCTCTAGCCAGCTTTGCTTTTACTGCGTTACTTAAGGATATACCCGACAATATATTTGAGGTCGTCGTTTAGAGATGCGTTTTATAGAATAGTCAATCTGATGATGGACGTAGACAAAATTGCAACAGAAATGAACTCAGCGGTTTCTGAACGTAAAAAATGCGATAAAAACGATGGCATAAAGTCTGCCAATGTCTGGCTGCTTGTTTTCTTGGTTTTGACGTCTTTGTGACGTGTTTTGGACGTGTAGAAGTACTGCGACCTTTCTATGGGTCTAAAGACTTTAAGGGTCCTATTACCATTTAAAGCCTACTATATGGGCTAAAGAATGACGCAAACTGCATCCTTCTACCTGTCGTAGGAAAAAAGTTACCTCGTGATGAATATAGACGTAATTCCCAGTTCATGACGTATTTTGGACGTGTGGACGTATTGCGGCCTTACTATGAGTCTGACAGCGATGATGGTCCTAACTTTATTTGAAGTCCTTTATATTAGCTAAAAGATGACGAAAACCCCGCCCTTCTATCTATAATAGAAAAAAAATATGGTGTGACGAGTGCCGCCATGTTTTATTCCTGTACAATGTGTTGGGATTCACTGTATGGCACATGAACTGATTATTGATCACTGTAGATATAAAAAGGTATTAATTTACCACAACCAACTTGTATTAATTATTCCTGCATAGTGTCATAAATAATGTATCCCTTCCTACACCCCCCTCCCAAAAAAAACCGAGGCAGTAGGGAAAATTACAATCCTGGGTTTTAATACCTATCATGATATACTGCGAAATACAACTTCACTTCCGGGCCAGTAATAGTTAAGCTGCATTTGTCTACTTGTAAATGAGCTTACGCCGAACTATAAGTATCAAACATCGAGCAGTTAAATTACCCTAAATATAAGCACACATGTTCACATACAAAACCTGAAAGTCCTCAGTCATTTTTGTCTTCATCAACATAAACTTCTTCAAGATCCGGTTTGCCAGCATTGGAGCAACTGACACCTCGACAATCTTTGCAAGCTACAGTGCACAGCATCCCTTGCTTCCTGCAGTTACACATGAAATTTTTGCAGTTACTCTTGCTGCAACCATACTTTATAAACTTCAGCAAGTAATCCGGAGCAAGGGGTAGGGATGTTCTCAATGGAGATATTATTTCCCCACTTACTTCCCATCCCCAGTCAAGAGGGTTTAGGTTGTTTCTCAGCCAAAGCTGAACTTGATGGTACACCCGTAAACTATGGAAAAAACATGCGTCTTCTGTTGGTGGAAGTGTCTCAGGCTTTACATGCATCAAAGACGAAGCCACCTTTCGTGTAAACATTTGAAGACGAAGTTGGTTGAGAGTCTCTTGTGGTTTACCACCATAGATCTCAGCTACAGCTTTCTGTCCAGCTGCAGCAACACTTTCCTTTGTGGCGTTAGGGATCTTAAAAACACATGCTTGCATATAAAAATGTTCATTTTTATCCAGCAGCTTCAATGTTTCACTCTTACCAATTGAGAAGAGAGACGAAGTTGTATCACAATCAAGTAAAGCATGTGCAAACAAAATGTTTGTGACTGTATTTTCTCCAAGTGCTTTCTTTGTAGCTTTAATGTTATACACGATTACTGATCGAGAATTCTTTTTTGGTTCAGGGCATAAAAAAATGTCAAAATCGTCGTCATTAACATAATGAAGTAAGAGTATTAGAAGATCAGTGTCTTCCCCGATGACTATAGTAGTGGATGACTATAGTAGTTGCTGAAATAATTGCTTGTTGCACAATCAATAAATCTGCATCGCCCTTTGCTTGATGAGTGACACAACCAGCTGCTTGGAATTTATCACACAGATATTCAATGAATATTTTCTTATTACCAGGATTGTCAAGAAACTGTTGCTTTTTCAATAGTATCTTAGTAGCTGGCATAAATTTCACAGTTGGTCCCGCACAACCTTTAGTGCGACGTTCATGGGTACTAACTTTTGTGGAAAGTTTATCTTCATAGCCATCAAACACAACAGTAGCATTTGCATATTTCTTACTCACGTATTCTACGTAATTTACAAAAATTTGTTCAAAGGTTGCATTGTTGTCCCAAGGTATACGGTGCAGCAAAGATCCCCCATCAAGTACATAATGCATGATTCCAGTTGGACGCAGTCCTGCTACCATCTTACTCTGGATGTATTTAGCTATCTGAGGTTTTTGTGCCTCTCTCATTAATTCATTGGTATCGAAGAGAGCAGCAGGATACATGCATAGTTCATAGGAAAACAGCTGCTGCAGATCTACTCCATACGTCTGAGCAGAAAGGAACATTCGTTGGAAGAGCAGCTCTGGATCTATGTTGGGTGTATCTCTGCCTGCACGTGACACAAGTTTTGCATTATTTGTGTTCACTTGCCTTTCCTCTTGAATGAATATTCCGTAACAATGTGATCTGTCATGTCATCTAGTATAGCTTTCCCAATTTTCTCAGCCCTCTCAGCATTAACAAATTCATCAGATGTAACACCACTTATGATGTTTCGAAGCTGCTTGTCATGCTGAAACACGTCCAATGGTTCTATGAATTCAAGCACTTTTCTTGTATCATTTTTATCTCGCTCTTGTCTTGTGACCGACATGGTTACATGTTGATCACTCGTGGCATTAGTTATACCTACGAAATCTTGCATAGCATTGTTAACCTGGGCACTGGAGGGTCGAGACATCACCCATAGAAGTCTTTGTTGCTCTGTCATTCCTCGTCCATGTGTGAGACCACCACTTCCCTTGACACTCCGCATTAGCACCTGCTCAATAACAAGGTCAGTCGATAAACCACCCCAGAACCGGTCACTACGCCGCACTACATGGAGCCCTTGGCAAAAGTCCCTGTATACATCAGGAGCAGTATTATTCAGCTCTGCCATGTTTTGCAAGTATATTCGTGCTGACGTTGCATACAAATTGTGACCACTGGCAGCAAAAAAAGGTAACATATTTCGCACAGCTTCTAAATGTAATTACCAGTTTCCTGTTCTTTCAGCTTTGATGTCTTTGCAGAGAAGTTCCACCATATGCATGTACTGTAGCCACAACTTTGCTGTCTTGTCAGTGTTGTAACTAGACATTAAATCTGATATTTTACGTTCAATGCGTTTGAGTACTTCAGAATTCAGATCGGCTTTTGCAGAGTCAGGAGATACCAGTAATCTTTCAAGAATAACTTGTGCTTCTTGACAGTCATTGTCATCTCTATTTTCTCCTTGAAAAGCTGCTGTCCCAAGGATTGTGTACAGAGCTTAGTATACAATCAGGTGACCTCGAATTGCTCTAGATATGGCCTTACCAGAAAGCATGTGCTTCACGGCGTTTCCTGCATAAATTATTTCTAGGATGTCATGCAAGCCCAAGCCTGGTCCTGCCATTATGTAACCAATGCACCCTAAGAAACTCATCTGGGTGTGCAAACCACCAAGTCTGAGAACAATTTTCCTCAAAGGGCTTTGCAATGGTTCATTAGTAACAATTCCACTAGCTTTCCAAAAAAGAGGTGGATCGAATGTAAGAACCGGTGTAATTCCATGTTGTTTGGCGTGGTCGGTGATAAACATCAATGTAGAATAAATACAGGTTTCATTGCTTGGGTCCATATCTATCATTGGCAGAAATACAACTGATGACTTTCCTGGATGTATACCTTGATGAACAAACTGGCAAATTCCTTGCCAACTGGGAGAAGGTATCTTCAATACACGTGACAGAGCCCACAAAATGTTTATATTGGCCGTTTCATCAACCTTTTCTGTGGTTTCTGTTATAGGCAGGTACTTTACTAAACGTAAGCCACTAGACTGATACGGATATTCTCTAATGTTTATTTGTCCTAGCTTACGAAGCTCTTCATATGTCACTGTCTGTTTGGGGACTTTCTTTGGCGTCGATATTCCAGGTGTGGATGTTGCAATGATGCCCATGCCATGAAAGGTGCCACGGCCATCTAGTGTGATAATGTTGTGGTCAACATTATCAGCTATATACTATTACACAAAATTACCAGGAATGTAACCTGGTATATCAGTCTTAGTCTCAACAGCAGCACTTCGCTGAAATCGCTGTACCTCAGAATATGAGCATGAAAACCCCATGTGGTTTAAAGTATCGACCAGAAATCTAGAATTTGTGTTATGGTGCACCTGGATCCCGAGTCCTAACTGTAATGGGGTAAGCATCACACGTGGACGGAATGCTTGCATAACGGCTTGCCCTATTGCTGCTACTTTTTTATCCTTAGATTTGCCTGTTACTAAAACGGTCATTAGTAATTGTAAGCTTTCAGGTAGGAACTCAACGTTACGTACTACATTCTCAATGTCCTGGGACGAAGGATATATAATGGTGTCAATCTCCATTTCCTTAATATCGTTGCGTATCATTTCAGCTGTTGCCATAATAAGACGTTTTTTTGTCTTCGGTCAGATCAGGTTGTTTCAAACTGTGGTATTCATCTAACACGCTTGCTGTAGTTCTTCTGAATGTGACGTCATCACGTTTGCCTGCCACGTTTGATATAATAATTTCATTACTGAAATGTTCCGTAAGCTTTCTCTTCATATGTTTTACACTATAGGGTTCGACTTTACTTTCTTTCGGTAGGTATGCTTTCATTTTATCCACCAATTCCACTACTGTAATTTGTTCGTCATCATTTTCTTCAACATATTTAGCAGCTTGAAAAAATGCATCTTGCCAAACCTTGTCTTCTGGACGTCCTCTTGGATACTCCAGTAGTCCGCCTACAAATTTTCATGGCATTCGTTTACCTGTACGGAAGTTTATGCTACAGACCTGATGATAACAAGCATCAGCAGCATGCAAATCTTTAACAGAATTTATGCGTCGTTGCACAGAATCTGCCCATTTATCACGGCGCTCATTACAAACATTTGTGATGGTTCGGTCAAAATCTGATGTCCTTACTGGGAATGCCGTCTTGTTAGTCCTACTAAAGGGCGTTATTTCGCTTCCACAGAATAAACAGTCAGTTTGAAAATTGAACGTGATTTCATCAGAACGTAACACACGAGAATGTGATGGTAGATCAGTTTTCTGCTCTACTTTTTTGAATGAAGCTTTCAAGTTTACAAATTTCGCCCTGCATGATTTGTGTATTTTTTGCCCAGTACATACAGGAAATTGGTCAATGTTTCGTTCTTTGCATGCTTTTTGAATCCCTGCAACACCTTTCTCTGTAAGAATTGACACCTCTTTACCACTAGCAGTTCCATCCCACAGAAAACACCTAGTTTCTTCATCCATTTTACACTGACGTAATGAAAACGAATAGACGCATCTGAAGGAATAAAATGCTCTTGTCAGGATAGTTGTAACGCTGAATGGTTAATTAGCATATTTTGTGTAATAATAATAACATAACAATATTGAAAGTTAGGTTTTGTAGCCAACTAGCAAAGCTAAGTAATATTAGCTGTAGAATTTCAAGCATGATAATCACAAGAACTTACTGAGGGCCTTCACAGCACAGTATTCTATTGTTGCACTCACATGAATAACATCACTGCTCTCCAGTAACGACCACTTGTGCTTCCACACTGACGAGTAATTGGTTAAATAATGCTTCAAAAGTGACCTTGACCCAGAAATTTTCTTTCCAGGAAGCTGGGGTTGACACTCAAAAATGTTAATCCCAGCTTATCACCTAAACGCTATCGTATTGACTAGTTGTTGCACTGTCTTTACAAGAAACAAGTAGGCTTGCTAAAATTGTATTGCAGATACAGTGGCTTAAATAAATATTTTTTTCGGGGTGTAGGGGGAAGTTTGTGCATCTCTTTATGCATCCAGCAGAAAACGTAGGAGCACTTATTTTTGTTATACGATTATTTTTCTTTCTTTACAAAATGTAAAGCAAAATATTAGATTTTACAAGAAGTTTACTCCCAATCGGCTATATTTTTTTTTGGGGGGGGGGAAGGGGCGGGGGTGGGGGTACGATATTTACGCCACTGTGCAGGAATAATTAATAAAAGTTGGTTGTGGTAAATTAATACATTTTTATATCTACAGTGATCAATAATCAGTTCATGTGCCGTACAGTGAAGCCCAACACATTGTATAGGAATAAAACATGGCGGCACTCGTCACACCATATTTTTTTTTTATTATAGATAGAAGGGCGGGGTTTTCGTCATCTTTTAGCTAATATAAAGGACTTCAAATAAAGTTAGGACCATCACCGTTGTCAGACTCATAGTAAGGCCGCAATACGTCCACACGTCCAAAATACGTCATGAACTGGGAATTACGTCTATATTCATCACGAGGTAACTTTTTTCCTACGACAGGTAGAAGGATGCAGTTTGCGTCATTCTTTAGCCCATATAGTAGGCTTTAAATGGTAATAGGACCCTCAAAGTCTTTAGACCCATAGAAAGGTCGCAGTACCTCTACACGTCCAAAACACGTCACAAAGACGTCAAAATCAGTAAAACAAGCAGCCAGACATTGGTAGACTTTATGCCATCGTTTTTATCGCATTTTTTACGTTCAGAAACCGTTGAGTTCATTTCTGTTGCAATTTTGTCTAACTAGGCCGTTTTTTTTCACTTAGATTGACTGGACTATTATTGGTAAGTGCTTTTGTGGGTCAATTGAACGACTCTTTACATTGTTGCCACACCTTAATTAATATTACTCCACTAGCATAATGACCTCTAATGCTAACCTTTTAAGTTAAAAAAGTCGAGCCATTTCATTTTATTATGAGCTGTAATGTTACTTTCTGTTAAAAATTTGGTTTTAGGCCATTCCATGGAGATACGAGCTCCTATAATGCTACCTCTATGTTTAAAAAAAAGTTTTCAAGCCATTCCTTGGGGATACTAGCTCTAATGTTCCTTTTTACTTTAAAGCTGTGTTATCTTTCTATTCCATGTGGTTAGGAAATTTAATGACCAATCAAGTAAAAATGGAAAAAAAACCTGATCAACCTGTTCCATAGTTATATGAACTCTGTTTGTTTGATGTTGTTTGAGCAAGCTACAACCATGTTCCATGACGACTGATATACACTTTGTGCCACATAACTGGTAGTACATTCTGGGTGAGAGCAATGAATCATGTAAACTACATTCCTTGTGTTTAGTTTTTTATCGTTGTTATCTATTGTTTTAACTGGTATGGTCAGTTGTTTTATATTTGGTTGGTTGCTTGAGACCAGTCGAGTGTCATGACTTGATAGAATTTTGTACCCAAATACAAATCAACCGACCATACCAAAAAAAAAAAACAATAGATAAGAATGAGAAAAAACTAAATACAAGGATTGTAGATTGCAGGATTCTTTGCTCTTACCCCACATGCACATCCTGTTACGTGGCACAAAGTCAACATAAATTTCGTGAAATACTAAATCAATACCTGTATGGACCACAGAAGAATTACGCAATTAAAGACTTGCGATTAAATTGAAGTAAGCAGTTCCATTATACTAATTTTAAGCTAAACGTAACAACAAATCTTTGATACAGCAGTGCCTTATCACTGGCGTGTCTCCTAACGTGCTAAAAACTCAATACTCTATACTCCAGTCATGGAAAACTCAACCATTCTTTTTGCAGACAAACAACAACGTTCTACAATTAATTAAAAAAATAAGTGATTTTATCCAACCACCCGTCCATAATCACATTATGCCTGAAAATTAAAAAAATATAAAAGAATGTGTATTATTCTTGCATGATTTAAGAATTTCACAATAATAAAGCAAGCCATCTTCCCTTCGCCCCCCCCCAACCTAAACCCATCCAATAATCCAGATGTACCAGCATATAAAACGAAGTGAAATTCCACTCCTCCTCACTTAGAAGATGCACTCGCAAGGGAGAGGTCAGCTTTTACCTATTGCTAATCCGTTCTGTAAAGAGAAGCTTAAGTTTTTTAGTTTGAAGATTTTGTGTTTTTTAACTTTAAAATTTGTATGTTCTTGGTGTTGGGCCTTGCCTATGGTATGATGATACGTGTGCTGTATTTTTAATTACTTTGCACTGGATAACGGGGTGCATCAATCACGGAAACGTTGTGTTTTTACTGCTTATTTATGCACTTTCTAGGCTTTTTAGTTGACATGCCATCTTTGGTGCTGTTAATTTCTTATATCAAAACCCAAAACTAGTAAAAGGGACCATCATGTTCCGAATGGTTCAAAGGAGTGATATCAACACAACAAAACATTCGCCAAGTTAAATGCACCTGATAATACTCTGGACATTAAACGAAAACTTGAACATTGCTACCGAAAGAAGGGATGTTCCAGTTTTCATTTAAACTTCGAACTATTAGTCAGTGCGATTAACTTGGCAAATGTTTTGGCGTGTTGATATCTTTCCTTTGAAAGGTGGAACCATTCTTGGAGGTCCCTTTTATTAGTTTTGAAGTCTTATATTATAATAAATGCTTGCTGATTAACTATATTTTCAATAAAGTGTTCGTAGTATTACATTTGATTGGAAAATAGAAACAAGTGGGTATGATAAATTAGTTTAGTTTAGTTTACTTTACTTTATACCTATTTAGATTATTTTTCCTTTTGTTTCATTCAAGGTGTGGTAACCCTTCACGGTATTTCCTTCCATTAACAGTTTAGTAGATGATGATATAGTTTGTTTATTTTAGATAGGCTACAATTACAATATAAAATTTGGATTTAATTGTGACACGGAAAATATAAGTTATCCGTAGCTGCTTTGTTACTCAGTTATAGAGTAAAATTATTTTGATAACAGATGGCATTACAAATGATTACAATCTTTAGAGTTAAAACCTCTCCAAATGTCAAATAAAAAAGACTCCTATTGGAGTGAATCGTGAACTGACTGTCAAATTCAGTCCTATTGCTCAAATAAATTATTTTATCTGAGTGGAATTAGTTAGTAATAAGTAGTAGTTGTAAGTAATTAGAATGATATCAACGACGTTGAGATACCTTTTTCGTATTGAAATCCTTCATGCACAGCCCTGAAACAGGACGTTCTGTTGTCTACTCGGTAAACCCCGTAGATCTGTACAATTTCCAAAGCTTTTTGTAGCATTAATATTTAGTATTCAATACCAGAAAACGCCAGTTAATGTATCGGGCAACAGAAGCAGTAGCTACCCTTTGCTTAAACATGGATAATGTCCCGATTTGAGCAACAACACTTAGACGCTTGCTCTGCTCCACAAATAAATTATGCGGCCGATATGCTTGAAATGTTGTATTCAGTTCACGTTTGACTGCAATCGGTGCCTTTTATTGTGTTCCATTTAGGGAGGTTTTAACTCTTAGCAGATTTCAATAATTTGTTATTTTCGTGTACGTTGGGAATCCGCCATCTGTGATCAACATAACTGTCCTCCATGGCCGAGTAACAATACAGCCTCACATTCCGCATTAGCAACAATGCAGAACTTATTGTTTCGTTTCTGAATACAATCGAATTGCCATTGTATCTTGTCGTGCTCACTTGGTTCTGTTTTGCAACTAGGAAACAGGCTTTGGGCCTATTACAGATTGCACAGATTGAAATGTGTATATTTGTTTATTAGTATGCCTCTGTCATATTGTTATTGTCACTTAAAATTAGTTTGTGATACTAACTCGGCTCACAGCAAGATTTTCAGGTGCGATATTCCAATTTTAAGAAGATAACTTAAACACTACATGTGCTACTGATTTTTAGTACACCCCACTGGAAAGCTTTCATTGAGGCAATTGAATGTCAGAATTGGTGTAAAATTGGCATCGATACCGTTCCGCATTTTGGCCGGAATCGAAAATTCAATCTGAGCACACTAACAAACTGCACCCTCAGCATAGTCAAAGCATAAAAAGTACATATTGGAATTGAAAGTGTGTTGACTATCAAATTTCATTCGTATATGTCGCATAAATTATTTTAATAGAGCGGAATTAGTCAGTAGCCATCAATATACTGTAGTCGATACAGTAATCAACAATCTTTACACATTTTTTATACGACATTGTTACATTTTATGCACTTAATTCAAATACAACTATTGCACGTCAGGGCACAAAGACTGCCCATTTACAACAAGTCTCAAGCTATCTGTTGCTTATATATTTTTCCTCACCATCGTAAAATACGCTCAGCCCTGCTTTTTGTTAACGTAACAAAAGCTAGTGCCCGCTATGCAACTTGGTGGCGCATGAATAGCGTGGTCCTTTAATTTTAAGGAAAAGAGTTACAGCATTTTGCTCAATAGAGCAATAATGAACAACGTCCATTGCTAACAATAATGAAAATAGAGTATCCGAGTTAAGTTTTATTATGAGAGCTTTAACAGGCTACACTCCATGTGCCCCCTCTTACTATTGCAAATACTAAACAAAACCTATATGTGGAAGCCAGGCCAACATAAGCAATGCACTCCAATACGCCGAAACCAACTTCACACCCAAGTTCACCAATATGCAAAATGGCCACGGCCAAAGTACCACAGAAGGTTCCTAATGGGCCCACCACATGCAGAGGCCCTATGTCCTCAAACAAAGGTCCCCACCTGCCAGGAGACTTTCCAGGGATCCCGGAAAAAGGATGTATCATCTTCTAAGAAACTGTACTGTCTTTATCCACCAGCAAGTCTGCCAGACCTGGACACCAGTCCCACAGACAATGGGGTGAAACGAAGAAAGGAGACACAAACTGTCCCAGGCCCTACTCAAGCAACACGGATACCCCAAGGTTGGGGAGTCTAGCTGGTTCCGTGTGCACGGATCCAAGGACCTGAAGTTCACTAGCACAGTGGAATGCGGGTCTCAGCTACCCCTAGCCATAGCCCTTAGAAACAGGTTTGCCATCAGCTCCCATGCCTGAATGTGGACAGGGAGTTCTCCAGCCAAAATCAATAAGGCAGAGTTTGGGGTTGAAGGTAGACACCTAGTAACGTAACCACTTTCAGGCAGTCATTGAAGATCACCTGCGCAGAATTAGTCGCCTCCCAGCATGTTTTATTTCATGCTATGTGAAACTCAGGACAACACAAAGAGAATTTTTGTTGCCCTTTTCTTTGATAAATAATCCTTGTTGTTGTTTTATTTAAGGGAACCGAGCCAAAACCTGAGTAACGTGAAAATATTTTCTATATGCCTTGAGCGTTTGCCCAAACTTGTATTCTCCCAAGCTATCTGGTTCCCTCTTACTTCCATGGGGATAGGACCTCTTACTCTCATAATTTTAACCTTTAATTGAAGTAATTGGCGTTACTAACGTGATTGTTGCGCCTTCTGAAAAAGGAGTGATACCTTTCCAACAATGTCCCATCTAGTCTTCGGGGGAAGCATATAAATACCACCATATAAATTCTTGTTGTTACCTACTTTGTCATCTGAATTTTGGTTGTTTTCTCCTAACACTTGCTATAAGCTCTATTTCTTCATTGGTGATTGTCAACAGGTTTGTTAATTTGCTGCTGCATGCAGTTCTTGTATTGTTTCAATGCTGTACAACAACGTAATTACCTCGGTATTGCAGCTTTTCTGTTTCCCTCCTTTTCACACCTGACTTAATTTTTCTCCTTCCGCCCTTCAAGACTATAATACGTCCTGAAACGGCTGTCCTGCTAAACCCAGTAACCATATTGTTTTTCAGCAGCTTTAGACCCGACTTAGATCAGTACTGCTCTGCACCTGAAGCCGGTCGTAATTACCAAGAGTAATTATATGCGTACTTAATGGGATGTTACACAGCATTGTCCATTGTCATTCGTATGAGATTCCCAGCCAAAATTGTTGCTCCTTACAAGGTGGATGATTTCCCTGTACAGCCCTACTAAGAAAGGGGAGGGAAGAGCAAGTGAGCCCTGCTAAAAATGAACTGCAGAAAAACTGCAAAAAATGCAGTTAAAGTGCAGTAAATTGCACACCCCCCAAAAAACTGCAATTCTCTTTTGCAGTTCAACTGCCGTTTACACTGCAGTTAATTTGCAGTTCAAACTGCAGTTAAACTTCAGTTTTTGCCAATAATTGCAGGTGGAAGTAAAACAAAAGAAATCATAATATAAATGTCAGGTATCATTCAAACCTTAATCTTAGCATCTAGACTTATCGTGCACAGGTATGAATGTTTCGGTTCTACAAGTTCTGTTCTTAAGACACATGAATGCCTAGCCTGATATACTCTTACTTTACTTAAAATGATGCAAGTTGTTATCCAGCCTTATATACCTAGCCAATCACTAAGTGTTAATGAGTACGGTTCCAGTTTTGTATTTTATCGATATCCAATAAAGTTATGCAACTGTTGGATTAACTTCAAACAGTAAATTGGCATTAATTTTCTACACTATACCAACCCTTCCTTGTACCATAAAAATTTGTTCATAATTTAAGAAGTGACACAACGTGACTTTCAGCTTTGTTAAACTGTAGTTACTTTGCAGTTTCTGATTTGGCCTACTGAAAACTACAGTTATTTTGCAGTTTGCAGTTATTTTTCAGTTATCTTGTTGAACTTCATATTACATGCAGTGCAACAGTCTTTATTTTACAGTTTTTTTAGTTACTGTTAATGTGCACTTTTCACCCATTTCTTCATTATCGGTAAAATTTAATTTTTTCGATAATTTTGCCAAAAATTGACGTTCAAATACACCATTTTATTTTTTTTACAGCATTCGAGTGGAGCTAATTTTAAGTCAACAGCTAGTTGGCCGCAAGTCATTTAGCAAAATCAAAAATAAGTTCTAAATGACAGTACAGTAGCTCAGTAGCTAGACATATTTTTCTGTAGGATCAAGTAATATTTTTTTTCGCCTATCCCATCCCCCCCCCCCCAAAAAAAAAAAACCTACTTTCACAAATCCCAAGTGATACACTTTGCGTCGTCCACCTCCTTCCACCCAAAAAAACGTATACCGGCCAAACTGTCTAAAGAAAGACGCACAGTTCCTTCCCTACTACCACTTCCTGGAGAGAAAGGAAGGTGACAAGGTCAATTACAAAATCGACAAAAAGAGAAAAAACATTTATCAACAATTTAACAAAACTGAACATTTTTCGTAAGCATTGTCCTGTAATTCCTAAATCAAGTTAAACTAAAGTTTGCTTGGCTTCTAATTTTTAGAAGAAAAAAAAAGAACATAAATATTCGGTATCTGACCCCAGTGCTCGATTAGTATATCAGTATAAGGTCGGATGGGCAAAACTGGGTGTTGCATTAAAAAACAGCCATTTGGAACAAAATAACTGAAAAACTATGGTCACTTTAATTCAGAGAATAATTTAAAGGTGGTGATGTGGTAGTCATCATATTACCATAACATCGACAAGGGCAAAACTTTGTAGGTAGTGGTCCCATGCCCAACATTAACATTTTTAAAGTAGGGACAACTTTCCTGGATTTTTTTAAAGGAGCTACACTGTATATGTTAGTCAATATTGTTAAAATAGTTTTTGCCATTTAATTTGTTCAGAGAATTCGGTAACTAACAATTAAAATTAATGCAAATCTTTTCTATTCCCTATTTAATTGATCACTAGTAATCGAGCCCATTTGCTTTCTGTCCTGTTTATTTATGGCAATTTTGTCATCGCTAAATGCCGATCATACTACATAGGCCAAAAAAAAAACCAGTGCAATGAAAAAATTGCGTAGTAAAAAAAACTACATGGATCCCTGTGAATACGCTTAAAATGCACGAGGCAGGGGGGTGGGGAGACACGTTGGCTTACCGAGTTTCATGACGCCCACACTGCTGGTTTTCGAGCCACAGTTTCTGCTGTTTTTGTGTTATCGTAGTTGTACCTAACCTTCCCAACAATTTAACGTGGCACTATCACTGACTGTAAGTAGGCAGAATTCGGCAACATCTAGCGCTGTGTAGTATTATCTTCACTATCTTGCACTTGCTGGCACCAAGCGAATGAATGCTCAACTGCATCTCTTTTAACGAAACAAACAAGCCACGACCTTTTTAAATATTGAGTGAAAATTTGGTTCATCATCATGCACCTGGGTGCAAGTTGTAAAGGTTAACAACATCACTGCCACTAGGGTATTTTCGCCAGGGTATTTTCGTTCGTATTTCAGTCGGTGATAGTGCCACTTTAATTGCAGTTATTTTGCAGTTATTAAGTTATCTTGTTTAATTTCCCATAAACTGAAGTTTTACTGCAATTTGTAAAAAGTTTTGTTGAGGTTGCCATCGAATCTGCCGTTAAACTGACTGCAGTTTCATTCCATTTCACATAAACTACAGTTTAACTGCAATATTTTTAATGTTTTTTTACAGTTGCCGTCGAAACATTTTCATTCAATTTCTGCAGTTTTTCTGCAGTTCATTTTCAGCAGGGAGGAATGCAAGAGCGAATCATGTTCTTACCCAATGGAGGTAATAAAGGTTTTGTTACTGCAGCTGGAGTTTTGGTGGTTGAGCTACGTGTTCAGGGAACGTGATAGGATAAGCCGCCCACTAAAACATTTTTTATTATTAAAAACTAGCCCAATCGCTCACTTCGCTTGCTCCATTGGCATTGTGTCGCTTCGCTCGAATGGATTCCTCATTGCAGCACCTCGTTAAATGAGGTTTAGATGTCTACATAGTTTGTAACATAGTTTGTCACACCATACTTGTAACGCTTGTATTTTGCAAGTGTCTGTTGGATCGACAACAATTGATGAGCAAAGCTGCGTGTGTTTGCTGATTGTTACTGAGTACAACCATAGATTAGAAAGTTAACTAGATATACCGTCTTACTTCTTCCCGTCCTACGCGGAGCTCTGGCGGTAGTTGCGGCTACTAATACATCTGCTAATGCTTTTGCCTTCGAAGCAGCAGAAGGCAAAGCATTAGCAGAGATGTTAGTAGCCGCAACTACTGCCAGAGCTCCGCGTAGGACGGGAAGAAGTAAGACGGTATATCTAGTTAACTTTCTAATCTATGGTACAACCAGTTATTAACTGAGTTGTTCCTTGTTGGTCTGTTGCCGTCTAACTGTTGTTGAAGGACGTTCCCGAAAATTTAAAAGATTCCACGAAAAGAAATTGGTCAACAATCGTAATACGTTCGTACGTCTTTTCCTCCAGAAGTAATCCCCTACTAAAGTGAGAGATGAAAGATTGAAAGAGCATATCACACATTGAAAAGGTTTAGTTTACGTGCAAATCGCTCATTTTGTTCACTGAATCCACGTATCGCAGTGCTTCAGAAACACAAATGTTTGACACCTTTTTTAAAACCAGATTTATGGGTCTGTTTTTTCCATGCATCAAGTCAGTTGATACACAACCAATTTTAAGATGTATGTACATGTTGTATTTTGAAAAATACGTCGTCCTTTTAGGTTATTTTTGCGTGCAACCTTCTCCAGATCGTTTCGCTTCGCTCGAATAGGTTTGCATGAACAAACTATGACGTCATAAACAAACACCATGAGGGTTTAAAAAAGCGTTGATGTTAATTTTCAGGTTCTATGCGTATTTGAGGGTCATAATATTAAATTACATCGATGCAAATAGACCTAGCCAAAGCGCAATTTAATTACCTTTAGTTTGGTCCTACTCCCATGTTTGTAGGTTTGGAGGAGCAGAGGTACCAACACACACACGCACGCACGCACGCACGCACATCATACGTCGTTAATGATGTAGATGTGGTCGATATTCTATCAGCATTTTTGTAAGCCTGATGGCCCTTACAGAAGGGCCCTAGCTGACATCAAGCGGACACTTACAATTGTAGAGACCCTGAACTTTTTATATTTGGGTCTAGTGCTTGAGACGGGTGAGAGTAGTGTCTATGTGTCCCAACAGGATATTTACTCAGAAGGCCATACAAACATTTTGTATGTCTGATTGTAAACCAATGCTCTCTCCCTCCCTGGTAAGTCGGAATTTCGACCATTCATAACACCCACCCTTAGGTAACAAGCAGTTGTATCAATCACTTATAGGAATCGTTTTATTTTTAGGCTCGAAAACGTGACCAGACATTAACTACTCAGTAATCACCCGTGCAAAAGATAGTCAAAGGCCTACCCAGTTGCGTTGGACTGCTGCCAAACGCATACTTCGTTATCTGTCGGGGACTCAATGTGGGTTATGTGGAAATATTTTCTATATACCTTGGGCGTTTCCCCACTTTTGTACTCTGTCCCACGCTATCTGGCTCCCTTTTACTTCCATGGGGATAGGACCCCTAATTCTCATCACTGTTAATTTTGATTGAAGAAGTCGGCATTTGTAACTTGATTATGGTTCCTTTTGTAATAGAATATCAGATTAGATTCTTTATCGAGCCGATGGAGCTAACAAGCCAAGCTTTCACTTCTACACTACTTAAACCCTAATAGTGATAGCTTTCCAACCATGTTCATAACAGATTTGCAAACTTACTACTGCACGTAATTCTTGTATTATTATCCTGCTATACAACGACGCAATGCATATTTTTTCTCTCTCCTTTTCACGCTTCACTCTTTTCTCCTTCAGCTCTTCAGTAAGCACGTTTAATATTTTAACATTTAACCTTCAAACTATTACTCGGTAGGATTAACTTGGTGAAACAGCGTGGCATTAATATCACGTTTTCAAATGGCTGAAAAGCTTGGCGGAAATCCTAACAGGTTTTGTTTTGGGGAGATAACGCTGAAATACGCGTACTGAAATGCTCCAGTAGTAAGGTTTTGCGATGTATTAGATTACATGGAAGGCAGTAGGGGGCTTACTCGCCGTCTGATACTCACTACTAAAGTCCTATAACTCCGAATTCTGAACAGAGTAATAAATGAAACAAAAGAAATTACAAAAGAAGGCAATGTGCCAATTTGTCTGGCTTTTTCATGGTGTATTGACATCGTTACTTTCAAGTACCGGTCCTTTCAGTAAATTTGGATGGTACTCTTATACAATTTTTGGTTTTGGGTTGATACATCTTTAGACACACGCTAGTGTGTCACCGCCAAGTAATAGTAGATCATCCGATTGTTGACATCCGATTGTTAAAAAATGATTGTTTTGATGAAAAAAAGGCGGCCTTCACTAGCAGACTGTGTCTTTTAACTGAAACCAACTTATACCTGATTTCAGCATACTAGTGTAAATTCCCCATGCGGTAGAAATCTTTGCAGATCGTTTGAATCAGGTGTCTTGGGTCCAGTAACGAAGAAAACGCCAACACACAAATGTGGGAACGTGTCCTTCATGGATAGAAAGTGTCCTCAATAACCTTGAATGTTACTAGTAACTAGTAACTAGCTAATCACCAGGCTCCCATGGTTATTCTCATAGGGTAAAAAGACACTTCTACAGCTCGTTAGGGAAAGTTGCCAGATCTAAATTTCGGCAGCCAGGTAACGCGTCATATGGGAAGTGCCTTTTTCTAAAATGGGATTGCAGCTAGAAACTCGTGGACATGAAGTGGCTCGTAAGTGCAAAATTATTCTTGTAAAAACCATTGTTTGTATTGTCATCAAACATTATATTATAACATGCTTAACTTGTTACACGCTTATCGTTTCAGTACTTAATTGTCAGAATACACTGTTTTTGCAAATAGGTGGTTCACTAAGAGACAGAACATCTGTATCTTTTATTGCAAAGGTATGGTCGTTTTTTTTTACGGTACACGAATCAAAATTGAATTATCTGCCCCACGACAATAAAAGGGACAATTTTGCTGGAAAGAAGATTAGGAAACAAAATGCACATCGTCAGCACAGAAGGGAACGTGTTTTCTATGGAGAAAAAGTATCCTCAATAACGTGATGCGGACATTTTATTTTATGTAGACTTACTGTTCATGCAGTCTAGTGTAAGTGGCGAGTAATTTTAAACAGCTGGTGAGTTGATTAGTTTTAGTAATCTTCGTCTGTTACCAGAATATTAGAACTGTATGAACATTTACCATTCCGTGAGTTTGTAGTATGTGTTCTTGATTGAGTTGAATGATTAACGTTAACCTCGGGAGGGCCAAGTAAAGGGGGATGTGCTGATTGAGTTAGTGAAGCGAACGAAAATCAGCGTTTGTTAGGCAGTGCTGTCAAAAATCGGGTTTGAAAAAATTTAAGCATGTGAAACATGGGCATACAATAAGCCAAACCGTGTCCATTTAAGTGGTGTAACGGTTAATTGGGCAATAGCAAACGTAAAATTATGAATTAGAAAATTTATAGACACTCTAGACAAAAAAGGTACAGATGACTATTAGACAGTGGAATTCTTTGTATTCACAGGCCTATGAAAGTTGTGATATCCACCCAAAACCAAAACTGGTATAAGAGCAGCTGCCAAGTTTCCAAAAAGGGTCGGCCTTTCAAAGTAGTGATATCATTCAACCAGGGAAAGGCCGCCAAGGTTAATCCTATTAGCTAAGTTAATCTCACGGAATAATACTTTGGACATTAAAAGAAAACTTGAAGATTGCTAACGCTAGTAGCAATCTTCTAGTTTTCATTTAACTTTCGAACTATTAGTAGGTGCGATTAACTTAGCTAATAAGATTAACCTTGGCGGACTTTCCCTGATTGAATGATATCACTACTATGAAAGGCCGACTTTTTTTGGAAACTTGGCGGCTGCTCTTATACCAGTTTTGGTTTTTGGTGGATACATAATACAAAATGTTAGTCTACCTGGGTTCATGGTGTCACACTCTTACGATAATGAAACAACGAATGTACATTACACTTTGAATTTAAATACAACCCTTGCTAAACTACTTTGCTATGCATTAAATCTGTGTGCACGCTCCTAACTACACAGCCTTTGCTGATTTCTTATGCATTGCATGGGCAAGATTGTAATTCGATGGTAGGTTCTCCCTAATCTTATATGTATCAATTTTGCAGTTTGTTTTGCATAGCTGAATTATTTTTGTTTTTAGTGCATGGAATAAGCGTTCTTATCTTTCAATGATTGGCTTCTTAAAAACTAATCACATCTATGTCAGATTTTTTCTATCGAAATGTGTAGGTTGTGCTCCGTTTGCTGTGAGCGAAATAAAAGTTGCTCATTTGTTATATGCGGGGTGGGCGTAGTGCGTGCATGTGTATGTTTGTACCTCTACTCCTCTGGAACCAAATTGAATTAAATTTATGTATGAGCTAAACCTACAAAGAAAACATCCCGACTGCCTCAAAATTAAACTAATAAACACTAATATCCAACAACTGTATGACTTGAGCACAAACAGCAGCAACAGTTTGCACGTTTCTGTAATTATATCGCAGGGTATGATATACCCCCAACAAATTCAATAATGACACATTGGCAAGGCCCCTGGTTAATAATCTGTCATGCAGACCCTCAAACATGACACGTCTCAGAAGATAGTGTTGCCTGACTCATCCTCATGCACCACGCTCCATGCTAAGACTGTAATGTCTAAACGAGACACATAACAGATCAAGGGCGCCTATCCCAATTGCAATGCAGAAAAACGAGAAGCAGTTACTGTCCGTCCATTTTCCCAGCTTCATCGGGAGTGAAACCAACGGTTGTAATAATTCAGTTTAATTGTATTGAAAATACTGAGCTTCTAGGGTCAAGTAAGCTGAATAAGTGCCTAATGGTGATATCCCGGAACCGCACAACAATCTCCTGGACTCATGAAACACAGGCTACTAGAGAATTCGAATTTCTGAGCCTGTCCAATTCGTATGCCATCAATTTGCCTGTCACATATGAGTGTCCAGGAACCCAGCAGTAGGTAAAAGTGTACCAGCCCGAGCCAGAACCTGGGCAGTAACGTCACAGAACGGAAGTCGGCCACGACACCTAAAGTGACGTCACTTCCGATATCTTAGCCGCTGATACATTTCCTTAAAACAAATCAACTACTTACTCACCAAAGTTCAGGTATCCTCACCATTCTCAGTAGGCATTTTTTATGACTTTATTTTATGTATGTAAAGAGTGTGGAAAAATTCTCCTTTCAGTTAGCTGGTGTCAGGATCGAACCTAGCACTACAAAAATTTATAATTATTTTGCTTTACAAAACTTTAATCTTTAGCATACTTGGGCTCATATAGAAAATCTGGCTCTATTTTGAATCTTCTTACATGTGTTTTAGAAGACATAGCAAGTCTGGAAAGTAAATAGGTGAAACTTTTGACTATAGTAGTTGGCTGAGAATATGTACAGATCAGGACAGAGTAGATCTCACAAATACTGAAGGAGCCTGGAAGGGGATTTTCTAATCCATCACAGGAATCTTTGCATTCCTTCATAATACTAGCAAGTGTTTGTGCAAATACCTTAAATTTTCAGAAAGGAAAGCCAAATGGGCTTAGTAGGTGACAAATAAAACGGATCTAAGCCTATTTCCATTTTCTCATGGGAGTAAATTCAGTGAATGGAAATTTTAAAGTTAATGAAACTCAGCTTGGCTAACCCTGGCATTATTTTTTAAAGCAGAGAAAATAATTGGTTTAAAGAGTAATAAAATTCACTGATTGTTTTATAAGTCACTAGAAAACAAATAGGATTCCAAAATTGTGATATACGATTTTCGTTTAGAAAAATTATGTATTTCCAAAAGAGGGAATCAATTTCAATGTTGTGGTTACGATACAATAGCTAACTTTTCCATAAAACATTTGCTAAGCCACATGTAGAAATGTGTAACCATGCCACCCAATACCCAATTTCTGAGACCAACTCCAAAAATAACAAATGAGAAGAAATTCTGTTTTTTTTTTAATTACAACTAATATACTGAAACAATATAATTGGCCAACTTTGTATTGTCAGTTAGAAAAGTTAGAAATATGTTTAATATAATTGCCATTGCAGCTTTAATTTTTAATTAATTATCAGTAATTAAGAATGAGAAGAAAGTGTGGAAATAGCACTGAAACAAGCTGCTAAAACGAAAATAATTGTGCTCCGTGTTTAAGAGTGACTTATAGTATCTATTCCGTCGGTGAAAATTTTCTGCCAGTCTCTTCAGTAGTAGCAATTATCTTATATCCACGCACCGTGGGTCGATACCATCATGAATTATTAAATATGCACATCGCTTTGCCATCCAGGTCTAGTCATTATCGAATCAATAATGGTATATAGCAGATAGCAGTCAAAAAGAAAACACGCTTCAGATCAAAACCGATAACCAGTAATGAAAACACATTCTGTCTTCACATGTTGAAATGTATGTAAACAAAAGGGTTAAATTAACTTACATACTTATTACATTGCACTCATATTGTCATTATGCCAGGCAGAAGGAAATATGTTTTACCTTTGTCCTGAACTAATATTGACAAGTAGAGTGGTTTTGATGGTCTCCAAGTAACAGTAGCAATTTAAGTTCGATCAACATGCTTTAAACTTGAATAGCAAATCACGTGACACATGTTGTTTTAACAGTGTATTGATTACAGTAAGCCTTATGCTGAATCAATAGAAGTGTCATACGTGCAAGGCAGATCAGTTAAGAGGTTGGACAGGTAAGGTGAAGTTAAATGAAGGGGATATGGGTAGTCTTCCAGTAGTTAAGAATTTTAATTTATTGCCAACCAATAATAACAACTATTTTGACAACAATTAAGATAAAGCACCTATTATCTAAAAATATATTTAATGAATAGATGTGTACCAAGACCAATGTAATGGCACAATTACAGGCAAAGATTTATGAAGTTAATTTTATGGCTTCTAATTTTTACTTATTTAATGCTAAATTCAGTAAGTGATTCTTGCATGTCAAAAATCATTATTTTGTCTTTCAAACTGTCATTAATGAACAACCATAGCATGGGAGTGTTGGGGAATGATGGTCGTAGGAAAATAAAATAATTTTGCATTTCGTTGTCGACTCACGACACGTAGAAAACAATTCCTGTTGTGTTTAAAACAAGCAGCAACAGCGACGACCTAGTCGCATCCGGTCTTCTGCAGCTTTGACACTACCAATGTTGAGGCGCACACATAGGCGCATCACTCATTACAACAGCTATCTCTATTATATAATCTAAAACCAGTAACCATCAGAATTGCCAATAGAAATGTGTTAGCTTTTAAGCTTATTTTATATTTTAGGCATATTTGTCAACTTTTAGGCCTAATTCTTACCTGTAGCTTTAATTTCATAAGTAGCAGCTAATAATGATTTGAATTGTGTAGTATGCTTATTCATTTTCGCAACACGGTGTGCCTTCAGTGGCAACATAGAGAAGTGACAAGAGAGACGCAATGGAGAGAAGCCAACGGTGACTCCAAGCAACTTGACGATGCCGTGGTAACGTGATTTTAGGCCTAATTTTTAAACTGTATGCTTAATTTCGTAAGTACATGATAGGCCTAATTGAGAATCTGGTTCGATGGTAAACCCATTCATTCATGCAATAATGCAACGAGACTTAATTCTTAAACGAAGCTAAATGCTTTCGTTTTTATGGCTGCGCGTTATCTTTAAGATTTCAATTCGACAATCAAGTGTTATTATTTAATTTAGTTACGTAGAAGAAGTCTATTAGCTATACAGAATTAACGATGTTTTAATTTGCCATGTTATTTAACTAACTTTTGACACTGAATCTAACGTTGTAAACCGTGGTCGTTAATATCTGGTACCATTGTAAAGTTGAAAAAGGTGACGGATTGAAGAATGACAAAGTCGTTGCAATAGTCTTCTCAGCCGGTACGGCTGTACACAAGACTAAAAGGTGGGCTGTTTTCTGAATTGCAGCATTCGATGTTTCATTCACAACTGAATAGACGTAAAATGGACGCCATATTGTGATTGGAAATGTGTTTGCGACCGTCATTTTGTACAGTAATTTCATTACCTCCATACATTTTTCTTTGTGTGAGAGTAGGAAAATATTAGAAATATTCAGAAATTATGATACACTGAAAATGTAAAAAAATTATTGTTGTAATTTGCTCTTTTCTCTTATTATTTTAATACATATAATTGTTCATGTATTTCTACATTCCTAATGAGAAACTAGCAGCTCATTGTTCATAAATAAATGCCTAGTGGTAAACAGGTACAGTGTGAATATCTTGTAGTTGTAATGTGCCGTGAGAGAATGAAGGGAAATCTATTAGTACACAAAGCCTAAATAAATACGGATTTACCTATTTACGTTGCCTTTTGGACTTATATGTCAGACTGCTTGAGTGGGGAATCGAATATTTTTATTATTCTTGATGCTGTGTATTGTGACATTCTCTATGGCAAGCCAAATATGTAGTGTATTAGTACTAAAAAACGCTTAGGCGTATAAAATACGGATGTAAGCCTTAAAAAACTTAAAGCCCTAAAGGAACAGATATTAGAAAAAGACATGTAAGCCATCAGTGTCGCACTAATACGTGTAAAAGAATCTCCAGCGACCCAAAAAACAAGCTGGAGCTTCTTTTACACGTTTTAGTGCGACGCTGATGGCTTACATGTCTTTTTCTAATATCTGTTCCTTTAAGGCTTTAAGTTTTTTAAGGCTTACATCCTTATTTTATACGCTTAAGCGTTTTTTAATACTAATATCCCTTATCTTTTTTTCTTGTTTTAGCAAGAATAACACAGAAAAGAACACTGTAATCACATTAAATTAACTGTTATAAGAGAGTCTTTTCCATGGCTGATTCGTTTTATACTGCTAAGAGTGACTTTTGCACCCAATTTCATGATTTTAGCTTGATCTATAAGAATTTGTTGCCCAAATCCCTGGGAGGCATCACGAGGAGGTTCTGGGGCGGGAGGGGGGGGGGGCACTGATCGCACTTTGGGTTTTTCATTGGGGTCCATGGCTGTTTCGATTTTTACTGTTAAGAAAGACTTGTGTACCAAATTTATGTTTTCTTCAAAATTTTTGCCAAAATTTGTTACTCCACTTAATGATTTTTGCCCAGTGCTCTACAATAATAATTGCTCTGCCGATGCGAATACTGCAGTAACATCAAAATCGTGTTGAAAAGGCCCTGATCGGTGTTAATACCTACATTTTGAGCTGTACAAATTGACAATTGGTTCATTGGTTCGATATCTAGGTGAGAGCAAAAGTTCTAACCCATTTGGCTTTCCGTGTCAAGATTAATGTTAAAATAGCATGCGAAAGGCCCTAGGCCTTGTCTATACCTACGTTTTAAGCTATAGAACTTGAAAATCGGTTCTGTGGTTCGATCTCCAGGCGAGGACAAAGAGTCCCAACAGCAACATTGATGATTTCTGCCCAGTGCTCTGCAATAATAATTGCTCTGCCGACGAGAATACTGCAGTCACATCAAAATTGGGTTCAAAAGGCCCTGGTCGGTGTTAATACCTACATTTTAAGCTACACGAATTGAAAATCGGTTCATTGGTTCGATCTATAGGTGGGAGCAAAAGTTTTAGCCCATTTGGCTTTCCGTGGCAAGAATATTGTAGTTACATTAAAATAGCCTGCGAAAGGCCCTAGGTCTTGTCCAGACCTACGTTTTAAGCTATAGAACTTGAAAAACGGTTCAGTGGTTCGGTCTCCAGGTGAGGGCAAAGAGTCCCAACAACAACAACAACAACAACAACAACAAGAAATGGCTATGCTGTGGACGCCGAACGGTTTGATCGTTGTCATTCAAATTTGTAATGTGGTGAAATAGTTACGACACGACCCCAAATACCGAATTTCGTTCGAGTATAGGAGTTCAAAGTTTGACGTTTAACATGGAAGTTCATGCTGCGGCTTACATAAGGACCAGAAAACGGAAATGAACTCATTTGGTGTTTAAGGTAAGGTTTAACTGAATCAGTTATAACAGCAGAGGAACACAAATAAGTTTTCCTGTAGGGTTTCACATACCACAATGCTCGTGAAGTGTTAACCCCAAGTGAAACCTTACTGCTGTCGATAACCATTGCAACTACCAAAAACCAAAAAAAAACAGTGCAAATAGTTGAAAGGGGTAAGTAGTATTTAATATATTATAGTGTGACTAGAGGATGAATTTGGAATTAATGGTTTTTCTGTTTGCTGTGCTTCATGGGTTGCACTTCTGATTAAATTTGAAGAAAACAGAAATAAAATGTACGTCGAGGCTCGAAATAAGTTGACATTTGGTGTTTATTTTACTATGGTGTAGTTAGATGAAAGGAAGTCAAAAGGTTTGCCATGACTTGCAGGAATTATGTGGTTGATGTTGATGGAATGTTTTCTAATTAACTTTACGGCTTTTCTTGAGCATTATAGTAGACCTAAATTTAAAGACCCGACCAGGATAGCAGACCTGAAGAGCAGACCCTAAATCTGTCCGCGTTGGTGGCACAAAAATAGAGAAGAAGAATAAAAAATTTAGATTCATGTGTGCGTGGGAACCGTTCACACAATTTGGAATGGAATCATTGCATAAGAAATCATTGTCATTGCATAAGAAATTTTTATATAACGAAAGAGACCACAATGTTCCACTGGTCACCCCCAGAGGTTAAGGGCAATGTACAGTGCTGGTATTAAATGAACCTGAGGACACAAGGACAATAGGGCATCAGACGCTTGATAAGCCTGTGATGTCAAGTTGATAAACGCCAGGAAGATGGAGATGAAATATGGCGACACCATGTCCCAATGCACAAAGACTCATCGTGTAGCGGCAACAGGAGGTATACTCTGCCCAAGATCAACAGGTTTCGTCACACACATACTCTTTCATCAGTTTTTAATACAATACCGATTACAGTAGTGCCCTACTTTGAAATATTTGAACGCTAACACTAGAAAAATGCTAATATAAAACGGTGCTGTTTCACAATGATTAGATTGTTTAATAATACATTTCGTAAATTAGTTAAATAGTTTTTAACCGTGTTTTGGTGTTGCTGTTATGACACCAATTACTAGTTCACTTGCCGGGTTTAAAACTAAAAACTGTAAAGAAAAGTTTTTTTTATTTGCTTTTTGGAGGTTATAACAATGGTTAAGGACAGCAATAAGGTTTAACCTGGCATCTGAAACCCTACATTAAAGCTTATTTGTGATCTCTGCGGTTTGGCTTTGATTCAGTTAATTGTTACTTTAAACATCGAACAAGTACGTGTTTGCTTTATAATTTGTGATACTTTGACATTCCAAGTTATTCTTCCTGCAAAAGCACCAGATATACAGCCATCTTAAAATACGTCAATTTTTTATTTATCCGACTTATTTCATTTTAATAGAAAAAAAGCGCTTTTTATGATCTAATTTTGTTTTCGATTAACCAAACTGTTGCCATCTTGACAACAAAATCATGGTTTCGAATTCGTTCACTAGATGTCATGTACCATAATTAATGAACTACTTACCAAGAATGACTTGCTGAAGGTTTCATAAATTTCACCAATGTTTTACCAATTGCACTTTTAATATTTTTGATATTGGTTGTAATATTGCACGAGTTGTAAAGGCGACAAATAAGCTTCGTGACTTCTTATATCATTTCGCGTTTGCATTTTCCTATTAAAATGCCAAGAAATCAACACGAAATTTTTACAAACTTCTCTGAAATATGGCTTTGCAAACAACAATAGAAAATATATTAATGCGTCTCTTTTGTCTACAGAACTCACTAGATGGTTCTGAGAAATTGCTAGTAGATTCTGGTTTGTTTTTGTTTTTTATTTTATTTTAGGAAGTCGAACCCAAACCAGGAAACACTGAAAAATATTGTTTCACACAATATTTTTGTTCCACACAACAATGATCATTGGTTAATTTCGAAAACAAAACCTTTGTTTAGCACTACCAAGAAATGTAGTTAAACTCAATTTGCTGCAATAACTAAATTTGCTTTACTGTACATAAAGTTTTCAGTACATGTAGCAACAAAATATTAGTGGCAGTAATTTTCAGTATCACAAACAATTTATTTTGTAGTTTGTCTTTATCTTTTTAACTTTATCTTTTATTAAGGCAGCCAAAAGTACTTTTTTAGTAGGACTATCGGAGAGATAACATACTACGTATAATCGTATATCCGATTGGACTTTAAGTCACGTGCTTAGGACTTTCCCTTATGATGCATCCCAACAACCAATACAAATCACTTGTATGGAACCATGGACACTATTGCTGAACTTGGTTCGGAGTTGACACACGTATTGCTCCTTACAGAACCGAATTACTATTTTCTGCTTTTTATACCGTATTATTCTGTAAAACTTCCCCTCCTCCCACTTGAATGTGTCCAGTGGCGAGTCAACTCAGGTAAAACTCAAAACTTCATGCTCAAAACTTCATTCACCTTCATGCCAATTTGCAGTTTCAGAGCTAATGAATCGACGTTTCAAAGCATTCAATGAAATGGTATGACAACATTTTACCTATTGTTTATGCTGCTTGAAAGGGCATTTGTAGTAGTTGGCTTGCCTGCACCTGAGATCCACGGAAAGAAAATAACTGCATTATAAATAATACTCAAAGTGTGAGTGTAAAGACACTTAAACTATCCTCCCATTGAATTCTCTTACGTCATTAAAATAGACGAAACGTTTTTTATCCCCTAAGCAGATTAGCACAACTGAAGGAGAAAGTAATGCACGTTTATGCTATTGTTTTTGATAAACTTGTTTTGTTCACGTTTCTGATTTTCTTGTCCTCCGCATTACTGCATTATGAATATTTAATTAGACATTCTTCATTTATTGTTTAGTATTTACATTGTTTAGTCTTATATATCTTCTAATTTTTTACCTTCCCTCTTCCATCACAATTTATTTGAACTCAGTGTTAATTCATTGTTGTGTGGTTACTATAATTTCCGTTCACCATTATGCTTTTTGCCAGTGAAGAGGCTTTTGATATGTTGATGATCATAGGTGAATGTCAGTGTAACATAGCAGCAGCAGCCAGTATCTATGCAGATAGAAATTCTGACAGAGAGCATAATTCGCGTTAAGTGTTTAGTTGCTTACGAGATCGACTTCAAGCTATTGGAAATGTCCAGCCTAATAAAAATGAGTGGGTACAAATTCAATGACCTATTATGGTTAACAGAACTCCAGAAGTGGTTGCCGCTGTGATAGGTGTAACGCATGCAAGTATAACGAGCGTAGCTAGAGATCCTGGTACATAACGCAAACGGCTGTTTGAAAGATTCTACATGATGCCCGTTTGAATACTTATTACTTATCACTGTGGCAAGAACTAGATGGTGACGACTTTCAAAACCGAATTAAATTCTGCCGATTGTCCCAAGATCTGGACAGCACGATCCCCTATTTTTTCAAAACAAGCTGTGGTGTGACTATCCTACTTCAAAAGCAATGAAGAACTAAATCGTCACAATATGCCTTGTTGGTCTGCCGAGAACCCATACTAGATGCGAGAGGTCGACAACCAACACTTTTGGAGTTTAATTTGCGGAGTGGTCTGTTTGGAAGCAAAATTATCAGGACAAACTTCTTCAAGGGAATCTCTCTGGCCTCGTGTACTGAGAATTTCTCACCAACACTCTGCTCTTCTAACTAGAAGATGTTCCCTTGGCCAAAAGAGCAGTAATGTGGTTTGAGCATAATGGACATCTTGCATATTTTGCCCTGCAAGCGAGGCTGATCTTACACGAAACATTTTCCCAATGATATATAGGAAAGGGCGGTCCGGTCTCCCGGCCTGCCAGGTCTCCCTGTTTGGTCTGTTTTAACTATCAAGTTTGGGAAAGAGTAAACCTCCTAAGTGATTGTGAAAACATGAACTAAAAGGATTACTAACTAACTATTAGCGACGCTTGCAGAAACATCACAGGCAAAGAGCTTATCAGAACCTACAGGCCCTCTAGTACGATGCAGTGATTATGCATTGAGGCAAATGAAAGATAATTTGAGCATCTTTAATTTATTTTTGAAGATGTACAAAGTCGTCCGAATACTAGTTTTTTTTAATGAGCAGGAAGCCACTTCATCATTCGAATGCCTAAGTAGTGGTAAAGTGCAATAAGAGGATACACAGACTCACCCCCGAGACCGTAATTCTAAAGGTGGGTGGAAAGGTGCTTTTTGTTATCTTTTTGAGTCCTTTTGCTACAGATGGTCTTCGTCAATCTGGAGGATAGTAGGAAAGTGTTTTTTTTCTTCCTTTTTACGTCCTTTTGCTACCTCCAAGTGGTAAAGTGCGATATGAGGACACACGCACACACACACCTCCGGGGCACGTGGCTTCCGGTTATCGTCGATCTGAAGCAAGGTGGGAAAGAGTTTTTTGTTACCTTTTATCGTTTTCGTCAATCTGGAGGAGGGTGGAAATGTGCCTTTTGCTACTTTTTTTCGTTTTTTATCAATCTGTAGCAGGGTGGGAAAGTGCTTTTTGCTACCTCTTATGACGTCACCACCAGTGGACTGGGCTTCCAGTGTGTGTCAATCTGGAGAATGGTGGAAATGTGCCTTTTGCTACCTCGTTCGTTTTCGTCAATATGAAGGAGGGTGGGAAAGTGTTTTATTCTGCCTCTTATGATGTAACTTCCGGTGGGCGTGGCTATGACGTCATTTCCGGTGGGCGGGCTGTCATGGTCAAGATGGCCACTCCCATGTAAACCGGAAGTGCGGGCATTTTCCTAGATGGAGACATCCAAGACAACAGGAAGTGAAGTCATACCGCAACCGGAATTTACGTCATCCAAGGGGTCATGGAAATACTTCTTGATCTTTCACATTGTAAGAACTCTCGACTGCTTCAAAGTGTCAAATAAACGAATTAGCACCATTTAGGGTGTTCCAAAAACTGGAGGGTCGTGCAAACGCTCTTTGGGCTTTCACATTGTGGTAACTATAAAATGCTCTCGAGTGCTTCAAAGCGTGAAAATGATGATTTCATTATGAGGATTGATGAGGATTATATTTGTTTGAACTTATTCCCTAATGAAGTCTTTTTTCTTGCATGGATAATATATACACAACTCGGTCTCTATTGACGGGTTTTATCCTCTTCAAGATATTTCTTTCCCTTAATTATGATGTAATAAAGAAATTATTACGACATGCGGTGCCATTTTGCAGATTTTGTTCTAAGATTGAAAGGATGTAGCAGCAATAAGATCAGCAATGAGAAATTTGCCAAAGGTAGGATGGTGCTGGCTTCTGTCACCAGTTGCGATTGTCATATGAGGCGACTAAAAGGGAACCCAAGATCACGGTTTGCTAGTGTGCCAAGGGTCTGCATGGCGGAGGGTTTTTAGTCCGTCTTGAACACTAGCAACCTCAACACTACGGTTTGCGAGTGCGCCTACGGTGTGTATGGCGGGCAGGTTTAACACCCGTCGCAAGCACTAGTCCGAAAGAGGTGAAGGGACATCCAGACAAACCGGGCCCGGGGTGGCTGCTTAGAGGATGTTTGGCGGTTTGAATCCCCTTTTGGGTTTGATTCCGATTTGCCCATTCTGGCCACTGGGCTTTTCATCCTCATCCCCCAGCATGTTGGCCGTGTGCTGCAACCTAGTAATCCGTGGAGGCGGAGATCCTGGCTTTCGGGCTTTGGCTCCTTATTCCGGAGGACGGGTGGCCTGGGCGAGCCGGCCTAAGGTCAATCGGCTATGACTTTTCGGGTCCTGTCGGTGTGGGGAGGTGGCTTGTGCTGTATCCATCTGCATCACGGACCCGAACTGTTTGGGTTATCGACGGAGGTGGTGTGTACGGCTTCCTTGGTGGCCTCGCCTCTCGGCATGCTTAGGCTGCCACCTCACCGAGATAGACGGCGGTGTTAGCTTCCTGGTGCAGGGCCCTGGATATGCGGCTTCCGGCCCTGCATCACCCGAGTGCCGCGCGGGGTTTTTCTTTTCTGGGGGGCGCACTGCCGCGACTTCTTTTTGCTCTCCATGGCAACTTCCTCTCCCCCCTCCCCCTCAAAACTTTCTTCCCCCCAAAATTCTTCCCCTCCTCGCCGCACTAGCAAGCGCCAGAGGAGGGAACCTGAGATGGTTGGGCCTGGTGCCCAATTACCGGACATTAGTAAGGGTCGGGACCAAGTCCCGAAGTTCTTGGTGGTGACAGGCGAGGGCCGAGATGTTACACAACTCGGTCCTTTCGCTGTCCACAAAGCGCTAAAGGGGATCTGTGGTTCAGATCCGAAGAGTGTCTCTCGGCTCCGTGCTGGGGGATACCTTGTGGAGGTTGTGGACGATGCTCAGGCAAGGAGGCTTTTGAAGGCGAGTGCACTGGGGTTATGCCCGGTGCGTGTGGAGCCGCATCGTACCTTAAATAGCAGTAAGGGGGTCGTGACGTGCTTTGATTTGAGGGGTCTCAGTGATGATGTCATCCTGGACGAACTCAAGTCACAAGGCGTTACGGCCGTTAGGCGTTTGACGCGGAAAGGCGAGAATGGTGCCCAGCCAACTGACACCTTTTTCCTGACCTTTGATTCGCCGGTTGCACCGCAGCACATTACTGCCGGTTACCTGCGGTTGAAGGTCAGATGTTATGTCCCGAACCCAATGCGGTGTTACCGCTGTCAACGCTTTGGTCATACCAGCGGTTCCTGTAAGGCTAAGCCAACCTGTGTTAGCTGTGCTCAGGCAGCCCATGAGGGCACTGATTGTGCTGCCCCGGCGCACTGCGTCAACTGCGGTGGTCAGCACCAGGCCTCTTCACGGGACTGCCGTGTTTATGTTGAGGAACGTCGTGTTCAGGAATTGAAGGTTAAGGACGTGCTTTCCTACTCGGACGCCCGGAAGAAAGCCAAACTATCGGCGCCGACGCTAACACGTTCTTTTGCTCAGGTGTGCAGTGCGTCAATGCCTGGCCCAGTTAGTGAGTCTGCTGATTTGGCGGATTTGCGCGCTGAGCTCAGGTCTTTGACGAGGACGGTGGGCATGCTTGTTACTTTGTTGACCCAGCAACATCCATCTTTGCAGGGTCTTTTGGGTCCTACAGACCCGGTTGCTGCCGTGCCGTCGACTTCTGCCCAGCCTGCACATGCTTCTGCTTCTGCTCCTGTTACTGTTCCTGTTCCTGATGCTCTAACTGTTCCCAGGCAGGTGAAGGCTTCGGCTAAGCCTCCGCCTGCCCGGAGTGCGCCTCAGAAGCCGTCGAAGAAGAAGGCTTCTGCCGGTAAAGCCTCAACTCCGCCTGTGAAGACGTCTCCACCGGGAGAGACGGTGAAACGGTCGTTGAACGGCCAGCTTGCTGAGGGGTCCATTGCGTCCCCTCAACATTGTGATACTACTCTGCCCATGGAGCAGGAAGAGATTTCCTGTTCTAATTCTCCGGGACTTTTTCCTCCTTCCGAGGACAACTTTGTTCTGACCCTCACTCCATCTTTTGATTCGGGTGAGGATTCAGATGTTTTCGGATCGCCCAGAGGAGGAGTTGAGGAGGATGGTCTTGTCTTAAGCCCGCCCTAATGCCTGCGCATACCATCGTTCAGTGGAACTGTCAAAGTTATCGGACCCATGCGGAAGAGCTGCGGCTGCTTTTGTCGCATTGGCGACCTCTGTGCTGCTGCCTTCAGGAAACTTGCTTTAAGGCGTCGGATAATCCGGTTGTTAGGGGTTACTCTGTCTACCGTCTGGATGCAGACCCTGTGCCACGTGCACATGGTGGTGTTGCAGTGCTGGTTCAACACTCTCAGCCGCATGCCAGTGTGCCTCTGCACACTAGATTTCAGGCGGTAGCAGTTCGAGTTTCTTTCCAATTGGATATTACTGTCTGTTCGCTTTATTTGCCACCGGATGAGGTCTTTGGGGTTGGTGACCTGGAGGACCTGGTTCGACAGCTTCCTGCCCCGTTCCTCTTGCTGGGCGACTTTAACAGCCACCATGTCCAGTGGGGAGGACCAAATACTGACAACAAGGGAAGGATCCTGAACGATGGAGCCATGACACACTGTAACTTGGCAACGGGCAATTGGTCAGCGGTGGACTTAGCCTTTTGCTCGCTGGCCATCCCAGTTCACTTCACTTGGGCTGTCACTGCCGATCTGCATGGAAGTGATCACCTCCCCATTGTGTTGTCCACAACACAAGGGGGTTCTGTGGCTTCCAGGCCAGCCCGGTGGGCGCTTAAGCGTGCTGAATGGTCAGCCTTTGCTGAGGCTGCTGTGTTTCAGCGTGCGGTTGAGGACTTTTCTGATGTGGATGAACTTTCCACCCATTTCACTGATGTGGTCCTTGCTGCTGCTCATGCTACTATCCCGCGTACGTCCACACAGCCGCGGCGGGTTCCTGTTCCGTGGTGGACGCCTGCTTGCAGGCAGGCCATTCAGGCCCGCCGGCGAGCGTTGCGGGCATTCACGGTCAGCCCGACTACTGGCAACTTTGTAGCGTTTAAGCGCTGTCGTGCCCGTGCCAGGTATGTCATCCGTGAGGCTAGACGTGCTTCGTGGGCAGCTTATGTTTCGTCGATCACGCGCTCCACGCCTTCTCAGCAGGTGTGGCGGAAGGTGCGCCAGATTTCGGGGAGGAGCGTGCCTTCCCCGGTTTCACAGCTGAAGGTGGCGAATACCGTGATCTCTTCTGTGCCAGATATCGCCAATTGTCTTGCGTCTGCATTTGCGCGGGTCTCGGGTGATGACCATTATGATCCTGGTTTCCTTGGGATTAAGCGTAGAGAAGAGGCTCGCTTTCTTGACTTTCGCTCCGATGGGCTAGAGGAGTACAATTTACCGCTTACCTGGCAGGAATTTGTTTCAGCTTTGTCCAAGTCGCATGACTCCGCCCCGGGGCCTGATGATATTCACTATCAACTGTTGAAACATCTGCCTCTTGCATCCCAGCAGTTCTTGCTGGGGATGTTCAACCGTGTGTGGGCAGAGGGCTCTATTCCAGCAGCATGGAAGACAGCAGTGGTCATCCCGATTGTAAAACCGGGCAAAGACCCTACTTCTCCTTCCAGTTATCGCCCAATCGCTCTGACTAGCTGTGTCTGTAAACTTATGGAACGGATGGTCAGTGAGCGGTTGGTGTGGGTGTTGGAATCACGGGGATTCTTATCTGTGTCCCAGTGTGGCTTTCGACGGTTTCGGTCAACTATCGATCATCTAGTTGCCCTTGAATCAGATGTGAGGGAGGCTTTTCGCCTGCGTCATCATCTGGTTCAGGTTTTCTTTGACTTGGAGAAGGCGTATGATACGACGTGGCGTTATGGGATTCTCCGTAATCTCTATAACTATAGCTTGAGGGGACAGATGCCACTGTTGCTTTCTGCTTACCTCTCAGGCCGTTCTTTTCGCGTTCGTGTCGGGGCGACTCTTTCCCGCCCGTTTGTCTTGGAGAATGGTGTGCCTCAAGGTGGTGTTCTTAGTGTCGTCTTGTTTGCTATAGGGATCAACCCCATTGCTCAGCAAGCTACTGTTCCCCAGTCATTGTTTGTCGATGACTTCGGCCTGCGCTTTCGGGCAGCTCGCATGCAGACCTGCGAGCGGCAGCTACAGCTGGCAATTAACAAAGTCCAGACCTGGGCGGTAAGTAATGGTTTCCGGTTTTCTCCGGACAAGACTGTGTGCATCCACTTTTGCCGCCAACGAACACTGCACCCGGATCCTTGCCTGTACTTGGGGCAGGCACAAATTCCTGTTGTCCCACATGCACGGTTCCTGGGTCTGGTGTTCGATTCCAGGTTGTCTTGGCTTCCACACTTACGCCAGCTTAAAGACAAGGCTTTGCGGGCGCTTAACATCTTGCGGGTCCTGTCGGGCACTTCATGGGGTGCCGATCGCGCTGCCATGTTGCGCCTCTACCGAGCCCTTGTCCGCAGCAAACTTGATTATGCGTGTATGGTCTATGATTCGGCTAGTGACTCCACTCTCCAGATGTTGGACACAGTGCATCACAGTGGCCTGCGTGTGGCGACTGGGGCTTTTCGAACTTCTCCAGTGGTCAGCCTCTATGCTGAGGCCTCGGAGCCACCTTTGGCCATTCGTCGGCGACAGCTTGCCATTCAGTATGCTGTGCGTTTGCGTGCTGTGCAATCCAGTCCTGCTTGGTCCATGGTTTTTGGGCCAGACTTGCGAGTCGGTAGACGCAGGGTGGGTAAGGGTGATTTCCGCGATAGGCTCCAGCAGTCCTGTCACGAGATAGCCTTTGAAATGCCCTGCGTCTTGAGGCTTGAGAGAATGCCAGTTGCCCCTTGGCTAGTCCCAGGTGGCAGTTTCATTTTTGCTCTGGCGTCCCTCCCGAAGGGTTCCACTTTACCAGCAAGGTACTTACAGGAGTTCCGGCGGCTGAGTTCTCAGTACGCCGGCTATCAGCGCCTGTTTACTGATGGATCGAAGTCCGACGTTGGCGTGGCGTGTGCTTGTGTGTGTAAGGGTGTAACGATTGCCCATCGCCTTCCATCAGGCTATTCTGTGTTCTCTGCAGAGCTTTTGGCTCTTGGTTTGGCGGTGGAATGGATCCTTGACCTTCAGGGCACGCATTTCATTGTCTTTAGTGATTCCATGAGTGCCCTGGAGTCCTTGGCGAATTACAATCCTCGGAACCCCTTGACACAACGTGTCCAAGCTTTGCTTTCCCGCTTGCCTGGCCAGCGGAAAACCGTGCTTTTCTGCTGGATCCCGGGCCATGTTGGGATAGCAGGGAATGAACAAGCTGATTCTGCTGCGAAAGGGGCCCTTTCTGGCCCTCTCGGTAGGGATCTCAGCCTTGTTCCCTCAGATGCCTTTCCAACTCTGCGTCTGAGGTTACACGCTTTTTGGCAAACCTTGTGGGACAGACAAGACGGTAATAAGTTACGGCCCATTAAAGGCACTGTCGAGGAGTGGCACTCGGCGTGTCGCCGTAGTCGCCGTGAGGAGGTTGTGTTGGCCCGTTTGCGGATTGGTCACACCCGGCTTACTCACTGTTTCCTTTTGCGGGGGGTTGACCCTCCTGAATGTTCTTGGTGTCGGCGGCCACTTACGGTCCGGCACTTACTTGTTGATTGTCGCCATCTTGATGGTGTTCGTCGTCGGTTCCATCTTCCGCATGACATTGCGCGTCAATTGGGCGATAAGTCTGTCCTCCTGTCCGGTGTTTTTCAATTTTTGCAGGAGGTACAGATGTATGACAAGATTTAGATTAGGGGTTTGAATAGCATCTCTGTAATGTGTGGTGCAGTGGCAACCCGGGCCACTGCACTGTGACTGAGGTTGGCGCTAATGACCAAGTTGTCGACGCGCCATTAAGCCTCAATCCCCCCCCCCTCATATGACACAGAATCACGAAAATACGGGTTGTAGGGCGGATTCACAACTGGAGACGCGCAGAATAGCCTGCACCTGATCTGATCTTATTTCCAATTGGTTCCAACGCCAAACAAACGGCATAATCCCTCTAATAAAAGCCCTAATATTCCGTAGTGGAAACACATTAGCAAAAAAAGTAGCCTGGGTGTATTTTTTTCTATCATAGCATACGATGAAAGCAACCACCGACACACGGGTTAGAATTAGAAAAACTTGAAAGTAAAGGGATGACTAACGACCTGCAAGGCAAATTCGTTATCATAATTTGCAAAATATTTGCTGTCTGCCACGGCCTTTAAGTCCTACAAGCGGCAATGCTACAGTTCTGTTGGTAATGATAATTAACAAAATATTTTTCTTTTTCATTTAATAGGAGACAAGACGCAGAGACGAGTCTGTCCATTAAACGTTGACAATGAATCTTTAGTAAGGAGACAGATGGGATTTTTTGCATTAATTGTATCTTCGAGTTCAAACAAGATAAAAAGGAAGAAGTCAGTAACCTATGAATTGTGCCAACCAGCTATTATACTGGGCCAAGTTTTGGGACTTATCACTTGGGATTTCAGTGTTGGTTCTTCAATTCAAACTGAACGAAACCTGCTTAAAAGAGCTTTAATGGTTTTCTATAAAGTGGTAGTAAATATTGCCATCATTTTTCTTTTTATACAACGAATAAATTTGAAATGCTTCGTTATGGATACCAATCAGTTGTTCAATTTTGGTTATACTTCATTACATTTTTAATACAACAGGACTTCATAATTTGCTAAGTTTATTAGCCCAATTCGAAAAAGTTCTTGAAAACGGAATTCAAAAAAGAAAGTTCCAATTGAAGAACTGCATTGTTCCATTGTTCGTTTCCTTTCTCATGTGTTTGTATTGGTTAATTAAAGTTTTAATAAAACCTAGAGAAGATTTGAATTTCGAAGTAACAGTATTATTTTTTCACTTTGTACAAGGTGGTTTTGATATATTTACAACAGTAATTTTTGTTGTAACTGTAAACTTGTGTGCAGAACTCTTTTCATTGCTCAGTTTAGAACTGGAGTATAATTCACCAGCAGAAATACCTGCTAAATTTCTGTTTATGGACAATATTTATAAACAATACAAACAGTTATGTCAAAAGGCACAGTGTCTACAAACAGAATTTTCCATTCTCATACCTGCTATGCTGGGAAACTATGGATTTGCACTATGTTTGCAATGCTCTTTAATTCTAAGTTCCAACAGTTTCAATGCGTTTACAGGAGGCTTGCTATTTTTAGCTTTATTGCACATCTACCGTATATTTATTGTATGTGCCGCCGCCGATAATATTACTGGAAAGGTAAGAAAACCGTATACTAAACCAAAATTATAAATTCTAATGAAAAAGAATGTACATTTTATGTAGTGTTACCTCCTAATTTTCAGGCAAAACTTGTCGCAGAGACTTTGAACAATTCTGATCCTAAATGTATGTCACAAATAGAATTTCAGGTAAGATAATGTGAAGAGCAAAATTTCTGTACATAACGTTTTTCCATTTACACACCATTACAAATCTGGACTTCTTTGCACCGGTATTGGACTTTGTATTTTATTTTATTATCATTTATTAGAAATATAGTGAAACTCTCTATACTGATATTTGCAAGATATATGGATACGAACAGGTTTAACCAGATTTTACCAGATGTTGTCTTATCTGAGTGCATCTATGTAATTAGGTCTGGACGGATCAGACCAAATTTGACTTTACCTATCCATGTCTTGCCAGACAAAGAACAGTTTTGGGCATAACATAGTGACCTAAAGCGCAGATTAGATATGGCCAGATTTGGTGGTCCAGGTATGGTCCAGATCTGGATTATCAGTAAGGGTTAGTTAGGGTCGTACGATAATAAGAGATTTACAAGGTATGATTTTTGTGGTAGACTTATAATAACTACAATACATACAGACTAATGTTAACTATAATGTGGCAGACTAATGGCAACTATAATAAAAATAATAATTATAATAATTATAATAATTATTTATATAATATTGATTATTCCTCATTCCATAAGCTTTTCTCCACTCATATTTTTTTAATCTCTGTGTTGTTTTCCTTAGTAATATTCTTTTATTTTTTACAATAATTTTTATGTGTATTTATATAATAATTTTTTTAAGATAATCACATAATCTTGCAATTCTGCTATTTTAGAATATTATTTTTTACGTATAATTCATTTGTTTTTTCTCCTATTATTCTTAATAATAGTAATATTAATATAACTTTATCACGTACATGCATGAATAAAGGTATGAAAAGGGTCACGATTGTGACCAGTAATATCCATCCTGAATATAAAAAATAAAAACACAAAAATGGGGAAAGCGGAATATCAAAGCAGATGCAGCTCCACGTCAAAAATCCACACACAAAAATTAAATGTAGAACAGGAAATGAGAAAAAAACATGAATTCGGAAAAGTGGAAAATCAAAGCATGTACTGCTCCTTGCCAAACCCCAACTAAAAAAAAATAGAAAATAAAACATGAAAAGAGAAGAAAAAGTTAAATCATCTTTTGCTTCTTGTAAAAAAACAAAGAAATAAACAAAACCCATGCATATAACACAAATTAAAAAAAACACCTGACATAGATCTGACATAGTTCGTAAGATTACATTTGGCAAATCTTATTTTGAAAACAGTTAAGAAGTTTGGAGTTGCATTGCGATACAAATACACCAACACATTAAAACCACTGTCAAATAAAATATTACGTTTAAGAAAATGTATCATTCAATTGTAAAGCACAGAATAAAATCTATAAAAATTCATAGGCTTAGCACAGTAGTTAGTATTAAACAAATAATTGAAAGACGTTATCTACATTCTTTTAGACTTCGTTTAATTTGTTTTTCTTTTTTGTTGTAAATTAATTTTTGACTAATTTCCCTGAAAGTCTAGCTAATGAGGGCAGGTTAATTTCGATCTTAGAAAAATAAAATCTTCAAAACCCATTGCCATGATTTTAGAACTTAAATCTATTCGTAAAGCACAGAATGCATGTGCTATATTTCAAAAGGGTTAGGCAATGGGTTCAAACATTATGGTTGCGACACTGCTGATGACTTACAGACAGCTACACGAACACCAGCACAGAAGGCATAGTTGATTGGCATTGTTTTAGACAGTGCTGATTAACAAGAGAAATAGAACTCAGCAATCACAATAAAGTGAACAATGTGTGGTGGCATCATGGACAGAACAATTACTCAAACTGTGGGTAGAAAAAAGTTTCGTTCGCACTGCGCCTTTGCTTTCCCTGGTTTTATTAGTTTATTCATACGTTTGATGAGTGTAATATTTATGTAATATACTAATTGAATCCATGAACGATATTGTTATAGAATAGAAAATTTTACATTGGTTGTACATCCTTTTAAGTGTTGCTGCCCTCTGCCATGTAGTCAGGGAAATGGCTTTTTGCTGTTAAAACTTGGTTACTGTAACACACGGTTCTGAAACATTTGCAATATTGTAATTCATTTACACTTTATAGAATTTTTTATTAGCTGGGTTTAAGTTTGTGTACATGTAACGTTCTATTGTCAGCAAATTACAAGCAGTACCCAATAATTCCATGTTGTGTTTGCTGCGCAATTGATTTTTGTAGCAGCAAACACAAGTTTTTTATTCCAGTTTTCATAAACGCATTCTCAAACAAAAATGCAGGTTCCAACACCTGCAGACTTTCCACAACAGAATCTAAAAAGAGCGTAGTTACATCAGAAATGATAACACCATCACCCGCCCATCTTCGGAATTGTCTACTACATGGGAATATTTAAGACTCGAGTAACGTTTCGCCACGCAAACCTTCAAGGGGAAAACTTCACAGCATACGGACTTATGCAATACGACTAGAAATAAAGGGGGAGATCACAAGCATATATGGATTGCTTGGTTCTACAGTTCCTTGATTCATAGTCGTCACACTCATACAAATTTCTTCCAAATGGCCGAACGTGATAAGTTCCATTTAAGAAAGGGTGCTTGCCATTGGGTTTGGTCACACACACTCGCATTAACCCTCCCAAGGGTATGTATTTCCCAATTTTTGTTTTCCCAAGCTAAAATAAACTTCAGCGTCAGTCGGGCTGCTAACATAGCATCTTTCAAGTGAACATTGCATTCCCTCACTCAAAAAGTGAACAAAGAACTCACTTAAACCACTTGTTTGTAATGCACATCATTAATTATTCGACCCTAATATCCTGTCCCTTGCTCGTCAGCACTGTGTTAGTTCGTAGTGATTCATTATGCCATTATACCCCTTGGATACACTATAGCATTCCTGGCAGAATCACACAAATAGCGATAGAGAGTTAAATAACTGATGAACCTATCTCAATAGTGATGAGCAGGCCACGAACCTGTATACAAAAAGTGAAAAGAACTAGCTTCTTTAATTTAACATTATAAGTCAACGTATACAATCAATAAAATTTAAATCACAAGGTCAATAAGTGAGAGAACAACAGTCAGCAGTAAAGATTTGACTCTGCTGGAGCCGGTAGGGGGTGGCAGTGCAGTTGATAGACCAGTTAGATATTATTTTGCACGTCCTCGGTTCGAGTCTCAGTTGAGTCAGTTGTGTTTCCTTTCTCTCTTAATAACTGCATCTTCTTGCAAGGATTCCATTCCTTTCCCTTGTGTGATGATGGAAAAGTTCGGAAACATGCAACAATTAAAATTAAAAATAAACAACAATGCTTTTTCACACTATAAGATGGTAACACATCGAAAACGTCCAGTAATTGGTTATTAAGTAGGATATTACTCACTTTCATCCTACTGACATCAAACTTGTTGCTGTTAGTACCAGGATTCAAGTCTGATTCAGCAAGTGAGACTGTAGCGATGTATCCAAATGGAACTAAGTACTGAGGAGTGAAGGACAGGTTATTAAGGTCGATAGGATACTTAATGCTTGGCATTAATTATAAGAGAATTAAATATGAACCCTTAATTAATTCACTATTTAAGTGATGGAATGTAATGTTCGCTTCAATTATGAGGCAGTGCACCCACCAAGCAAAAGGAATGTTCCTTGGTTCACATTCCAGGCATATCTTTCTGTCACATATTGGAGTATCTTCTAGTTGGACATTCCCTGTGTTTAGTGCTTACATTCCACTTCAATAAAGTCAGTCAATTTCCAGCTAAGTAATGAACCACTAGAGCTAAGTATTAATAATAAAAATGTTTAAAAGGTAAGGTAAAAAAGGATGCAGAAAACAATATTCGTTTCATGCTGGTCATTGGCTCAAATTCTGCTGTTAATGCTGTAAGATCATGTCAACGATATGCACTACATTTATATGACCACTAGATAGAGCATTTTAGCAACACGCTCTGAAAAAACGTAATATCCGAAATATTTTTACTTGATGGGTGAACGCACATTCGAATAAAAAAACTGGTTCATATCAAATCCTCATCATCATGTTGTTCCTTTGGGGTAAATTGGGCGCATTACAATGCTTTAAACCAACACGCTAAAAATTAGATCACTTATAAAATAACCAAACGTAGCGAGTCTTAATGGTTTACATAGTCAACTACAATTATTTTCAGAATTATTTGTCTAAAATACCTTGACAGCAAGACAATGTAGACGCCATAAAGATTTTCCCATATTTCCACGGCAAGCATCAACCTCTCCATGCAAGTATTACCATTGGTAATGTCGAATTGCATCCAAATAACAATCGCCTACAGAAATTGTCTGCATCCTGTAGCAGTTAATCAGAGAAAGTTATATAAACTTGGGGGTTATAGGGACACAGGAAGTGGCGGACATGCCATGCATCACTCTGAGGTATTTTAAGTGGACACGTTATTGAGCGTTTGTTTCATCTTGTTCTCTTATGACAGCTTTGCTGATAAATCTTCAATATGACATTTGATCCCAACTGTGGTACTTTCTTTAGTTGTTAATGATAATGGTTTATTAATTATTAATGCACGGTGGTGACGTCACGCCAACACATCCCAATGCTAAAAGTGTAGCCATTATATACGGTTAATCTGAAAACTCACACACGTGACCGTAGGTTAATTTTGATCACCCACACTTTTTTGATAACCTACACTTTTGGATAATCTAACACTTTTTCCGCACTCTGCACAACCACTGCTCTACTATGTGACATACTTTGCAAACTACCGTACGCAACACAAATTCAACCAGCACACCCCATTGCAACCAACATAAATAAGCACATTTGCAACCTGTGGCATTTATCTTACTAAGACGAAAAAAAAACCTCGCGTAGGCTACTAGGCTAGGACCCCACCCATGGAGGAATGGCCCAATCCACCAACCTTTCGCTCCGACAGTACTAAAACTAGGCTACCGACACTTGTAAACACACCTAAATACACCTAAACACATACGATACTCAAGCGAACAGCACATTTGTAACCTAGCGACATTTTCCGCACTAACACGAAAAAAAAACCTTGCATACGAAGACCCCCCCCCCCCCCCCCTCCCCCCATCCATGAAGGAATGGTCCAAAGCCGGACCCGGCAACCTTTCGTTCCGACAGTACGAAAACTAGCCTACTGACACTTTCTAAACACACCTAAAAACCTACGAGACTCAAGCGAATAGCGCATTTTATACGCTATATCTTATTAAAAGTAATAAAGTAGAAAAATAAGGTTTTACCTTAAACACAAACGTCGGTGACGGGACTGGATATAGGGACGTCTTCGCATACGTGAGACTTTCGCAGACAGGAAGTTTAAACCGGAAGTTTGAGTTCAGGAATTTACGTCATGATTCAAAAATAAAATTTTCAAATAAATTTTTTTTATCTCAAATAACTAGATATGTTGGCTCCACGTCACACCTTAGCATTAAAACACATATCCGTGAGGTCTGGCCGTTTTACCGCGGATATTTGCTTGTCTGCGAGAAACGGCTAGTCCAATACTCTCGGTGGTGGAGGGAAATCAAGCACTCGCGCTTTCAGCGCTCGTGCGATTTCCCTCCACCACCCCCTCCCCCCGAGTATTGGACTAGCCGTTTCTCGCAGACGAGCGAATATCCACGGTAAAACGGCCAGACCTCACGGATATCTGTTACGTAATGAAACTGCATTTGAAGCAACTCGTTAGATTTACTTAAAATGAATTACTATAAAATATTTAAATTTGTTTGTTTAAAAACAAAATATTTTCGTTTTATTTTACAGACTGTAGTGATGTTGTCAAACAAGTTAAGTCTACATCCTGTTGAAATTACTGTAGCTGGAAACCTTTGTCGCTTAAATATGGGCACCTTTACAACAGTGGGTACCACATAGTGTTACAAATTATTATCATGTGATAACAAACTATAGATTACAATAGTCCGATTTCTCTTTCAGCTCATTGGCACAATTCTTACGTATCTGGTTGTTCTGGCACAATTTAATTCACCAAGTAATATAGGAGGATTAAACATGAATTCAACCATGTCAAACGCAACTCAGTGAGACGGCCTGTGGAATCTATTTGCGAAAATAGTTGTATGTTTCGTCCATAAAAAAATCACACTGCAGACTTTCTTTGATGTGTCTTTTTAGATTTAGTTATGTCTTGCTTTGAATGAACAAATAATAACGGTGATGTTCTGTTAAACTGCTTTACCAAGTTTGAGCAAAGATTTAATTTTGCTTCTAAAGCTTTTTAGCAAGGATGGTCGCATCTGATGAGAAAATGTAGACACAATTATGACAGAACAGACATTCGTTTATTGCTCTATGACTGATTACTTGCTCAGTTGTAAGCTGTGTTGGAAGATTTATCAGGCATTGAATACTGATAGTTCCTACAGTTTTAATCTCACTTATGAGTAGAAAAGGACGCAAAGCAAGATAAACTGGGTAAATTTTGTGCAATAATTATTCAGAACTTTGATGTACACCTAATTTGATCGCCGTCATTGTACTGTTATTCAAAATAGTATTTCTCAAATGCCTATGTACAATTACAGATATGAAGGGCTATAAGTGTGTCTGCTGCCATTTTTTTTAATTATGTGATCACGTTTGACTTTATTTTAAATAAAAGATACACTGTCATTCAAATAAACTTGCAATTAACTATTTAAATTCGAATTTGTTTACCAAGATTAAGTTAGTGTTGTCTAAATGGTTGTTTGAATGGTATTTCTATCACACAAATGAGAGAAACAGTTCGTTAATATATGAAAGAAATTATCAAAGTTTCTGGAAAGAAATAATCAAAGTTTTTAAAAAAATTGCATCATTGTTCTTATTGCTGATTTACTTGGTCATTTTGAATTTTCCATGCACAGTTTTGATAGTGAAATTGCTTTTCCAAAGATATTTGCCTAATTATGAGACTAGGTTTACGTATGAAATATTTATATTCTTAGATAATAAGGCTAATTTATTAATAATAATAGTACTAGGTGGTAAACCTATACCAAAGTTGCTTGAAGGAATCAGATGTGACTGGATGAGGTCCAGATACTGAGAATCTGGATCTAGTGAGAGACTTCCAGGGTTCTACAGCAGCAGTGTGATCTATTTTGTCCTCTCTGTACTGAATGTATGACAAGTTATGATCAGAAATTGAAATTATTCAACGTCCCGAGTTTATACCTTCACGGACTGTCCTTTTTTATTACTAATTAATCGGAAGCAAAGTAACGCTCGTATTGAACAAGCAATCTTAAACCAATCACCAATTTTAGAAGCAAGAGATTTTTTTGTTTCTAAAACGTGCACAGTTTGTTTAATATATTATAACCTTGGATTCGAACTGGAAATATTTGATCTCGGTTTATGCAGCTATAGATTCAAAATTAAGCCGGAAAACATAAAATTCCTGTTGAGGGGACTAGCAGTCTCCCACGATACCTAGACTGGCAGCGACTCGGTCGTTGTTCCTTTTATAACACCAACCAGATCATCTTCCTACGGTAGCTGGGCTGAGTTCTGTGATATTACCAAACTAAGATGGTTCATTTAGGCATTCATTAGTTTGGTTCATATGACATAAGTATTACTGAAACGATTTTTATTAAAGTTAGGTGAGACAATTTTTACTTATATAATTTTAGCCTCTATAATTGTCTTGGGTTTTGGGTGGCTCTTACCATTAATTTACTAATCCTTTGCAAGTGTTGGATTTTAACCAGCACTAACAGTCACTACTGAAGAATACTACTGTTAGTTGCTCTAGAACAGCTTTGCAGTTTGTAAGGCAGAACAGTGCTCATAGGGATTAGGCTGAGGTTAAGGCAACTGGAGTTGGGTCTTATGCATCAATTTCGAGCTAATTAAGGTGGAGAAGTCATACAACTATACCTGCCTGCCAATGAATGCGAGTTGCAGTTGAGCGGTTATTTGAGAGGAGAAAGTTACTGAGGGCCAGTTTCGTAATCTCTTCGACAAAAATGAAGATTTTTTACCCTATTTGGTTAGTAAATGATATTACATTGTTACACGATGAATTTAGTTTTCACTGGTGATTTACGTTCCTAGAAATGAAGCTTAAGGAACCTAATAAGCTTGCTTTGGTTTTATAACGATAGCAATTGTTTAAACACAAACAATACTGTAACAATAATGATGCACAACACTCAGTGATAGTAGTGCAGATACCGTCAAGATCATGCAAGGACCTCGTACTTACATTTTGTCATTTCCACGATGGCAGCACCCTCAATCGTTGGAATAATAATTCAGAGAGTGTGCAATTTTGACGTTTTACCTTTTTTGGAACATACATTCAAAATAGTTTTTCCTGTAAGCTCTTGTTTTATTCGATGTATGTCAGTGGTACCTTTTTCTATTTTGTTCTTTGTTTATTGTCTACTCGTTTGAAACATTGATATCTCTTTTTAATGCCAATCAACATGTTAGTGTATTACCGCTATGTAAAATAAAATTTCAGTCAAGCATTTATGACAGATACTATCATAAGAACATGTTTTAAAAATCTATCAGATGTAATCATTTATATTCCTACTGACATGAAATAGAAGAAAATAGAAAAAAGTCGGTACACGAAGGACTCACCCAGCCACTGACTCATGCCCGCAGCAACAATTAACGGACAAGTGTGTCAAAATTAGTGGGACACAGGCAAAGTGAGTATCGAGATCGATCCAAGAATCGAGAACCCTTTTGCGAAAATGAATTTAATAGAGTGTGAGTATGATGTTCAGTAAATTCGATTTTGGATAGAAGTAAGTTAAAGCTAATGTGGGCAATCACGTAGGGCAGAAAGCTAATAGCATGACACCATTCAGTAAGTCACTGCTAACGATTTTCAAGACAGTTTAATGAGTAAGGGTTTTTGTTGAGACAACTTTGAAAGCCATTCTTGCTCAAAAACATTTTTCTATGGCTATATTTTGAAAACCATGGTTTTTGTAATTAATAATGTAGTACTCATTAGTACAATACCATTGTTTTGGAAAATTTAATCCATGATAAATGTTTCATGAGCTACTGGTCAGAGTCAGGCCCGTAAAACGGTTTAACCATACCCATGTCACAGCCAGGAGCCTGAATTCCCAAAAAGATAGGACTCATACTTTAAAAATGTTAGTGGTGGTGTTGGTGGAAGATTTTTAAGCAAATAAAATTACTTTATTTAATTGTAAAAATAAAATCTACAAATTTATAGACGAAATTATCCGTTCTGCAATACAGATGTAAGCTGGGGGTAAAGATGGGTCAAAACGAGATTTCATTGTGTTAATTGCACAATCGATAATAATTACAGCGTAAGAAAATCTTGGCTACTTTCAAGAGCATGTAGTATTATACCATAGCATGTAGTATTACCAGTCGCTTTTGTCGTCAGAAATACTTTAAAATTTTTATTTGAGTGGGGAAAGTTTCTAAAGCTTAGGAAGCTCCATACTGAGTATTGCCAAGTTTTGTTGTGTTGCTTTTAAAAAAGAGTAGTATAGTTTTGCGTTGATAGGTAATCGATACTTACAATTTTATACGTAAATAATATGATAATATATTCTCTGGAAGACTAACGCTAACATGCAGAAAGCCACAACCCTGAAGTCCAGGCACAAACGAGGTGCCCCACTGGAAGCAAGAGGTAGTTCTGATGGAACAGGTTCAGCTGCGGTTCCTGCAGTGGTTGGCTCTGGTTCAGTTACAAAAAATATATTTATTGACTTTGCAAGAATATTTACCAGCAGGATATTTATACAGTGCCTTCCATCGTTAAACCAAGCACTTGAATACCATTTTCCATTACTAGAATACAATAAATAAAGTAAAGTATTAATGAAATTGTGTCCTTACATCTGCATAGGTACTCCTATTGGAAGGTAAAACAACACTAACTTGCTATTAAATGTTAGCATAAATAAATTGTATTAACCATTGAACTAGTTAGTTTGCCTCAACAAAATAGGAGATAGGAAATACGTAAAAATGAAAAAGTGGAATAGTTTTTTTAAGAAATCGAATTTTGACAAAGGAGCACCAATGATTAAAATTAGGCTTATTATCGAAGAATATTTTGAAATACTAGTTAACAGAAAATATGTGAACACTTACATCAAGCTATAATTTTACCAACTACACGTGCTTTAGTATGGCTATGAGCCTGGTTAGAGTCATCTTACCTCATACCTCCTTAACTGCTTCAATTTTCTTAAGCACAAGAAACTAAAGTTGTATCATTTGTCATTTCAGTCTGTTTTGTTACTCCAATTATTTGACATGCTTGTGGGATTTAAAATTAAAATTTTTTTCTGCAAAATAAATAATTCAACAAGAAACTTTATCTCCAGTTTTGCAATAGAAATACTGCAGTCATAAATAGTAGACTAGGGCGTCATCAGGTTACACTGTCGACAAAATGGAGCAAAGCAAAGAATCTACAAACAAACGAAAATAAACAAATTAACAAACCAACAAACAAACAAACCACAAAACCAACCAACCAACCAACAAACAAAACAAACTAACAAACAAACAAACAAATCGACAAACAAACTAAAAAACAAACCAACAAACCAACAAATAAATCAACAAACAAACAAACAAACAAACATACAAACAAACAAACGAACGAATGATACACTGGCCACAGGGCACAGGCAGTTGTTTGTGAAAAAGGCGGGTAGCTCGAGCGTGTGTTACGGTTCCACTGGCCTCAGGAATGGCTTAGAGACCCTTGGCCAAACGCCGACACTCGAATCTGGATTCCCCCCCTTTCCTTGAGAGGATCTACGTGGACCTGGGAAATGGTATTGGTACAAAATTACGTAGACTCACTGGTAAAGGAACTTCAGGTAAATTCCAGGAGGCAACTAACAAACGTGAGTCACACAACACTCAGTTGCAAGACAAGACAAAACATCTTAGACTGGAGCTTTCACGAAAGTCAAATAGGGCTGTTCCCATTTATACTAGCCAACAGTTATTAAACAAGCGTTTTTACCTTGTGTCACCTTTGAGGAAGAAATTACCAACATGACGTTAGTTAGCCCCCTAAACATAATCAGTTGCGTAAATACCAAGGAGAAATCGCCCTAAAGGCTGGTTGAGCGGAGACCAAAAAATGTTTTTTTACTTAAAAAACAGCCATTAGAAACAATAGGAATAAGCAACAATTGGATTAGTATTACCAAGCTAAGGTAACAAAGAAGTACACTACAATTGTTAACTCAATTTCTATAGGCATCTAATCTTAAGAGCAAATGGGGCTTTTACCAGGAAAGCCCGAATCACTAGCACTATTAAAGGGACCGTCCCCCTACGTTGGCTGCCCAATAAAATCGCTTGGAAGGAGTGCCAAACGACGGAGGCTATCCCACATACCTCCGTCAGTTTGCGAGTGCATTGGAGACTGCGTTGTGCCTCATCTTTCCAGTGGGTTATCGCATCCTATTTCTTTGTCTATTTGCTTTCGTAGAGCTGGATGGCCTTGTTTCTCAACAACAGGTCCGATTTAATTTTTTTACAAGCCACCTCTGGGGATGCCACTACCAATGTGCAAAATCTGGTTTTAATTTATGCAGTCGTTATTGTGTGATGTATCAATTAAAACCAACAAACAAATAAATCAAGAAACCATCACTGCCACTGTAGACATAATGGAAAAGGCTCTGGTTTCTTTGCTGTTTGGATGGGTTTCCCCTTCCCTCTCCCAAACATTCATTTTCAATTTAGAATGTTTAAACGGTCTGTGAAATGGGCATGTGACGTAGATGTAATACACCTAAAACCAAAACTGGTATAAGGAAGCCGCCAAGTTTCCAAAAAGGTTCGTACTTTGAAAGTAGTTATATTATTCAACCAAGGAAAGGACGCTAAGGTAGCCTGCTACTAAGCTAGACACATATTTATTAAAATGATATTGGGTTAAAGTAATATTGCATGTGCTAAAACCATTTTAAAACACAAAACCCCCAGCAAAATTGACATTTTGCCTTTTAATTTCTAAACAATAAGAGACAGCTGCTTGGGGTTAAGACCATTGGAAAGCTGGTGAAAAATCTTTCAAAATGGTGTATTTAAACATCAAAATCGGTCGACGAGAATTAAAAATATCTTCAATTTTGTTTATTACCAATTATCTGAAAACTGCTGGTGACGTCTTAGTTTGTTCGGAAAAACTAATCAGAAAGAAAGAAACTTTGACCTGCCAAAATAAAGTTTTTATTGGCTATCAAGGTCCAAAATATGGTTTAAATAATGCAGTGATTCTTGCGTGACCACACTGCTCATAACGTCATAGTTTGATTAGGACAACCAATCAGAAAGAAAGAAACTTCAACCCGCTAAAAAAATCTTTGCATGAAAAAACCATGACGTCATAAACAAATTATGATATCTTTTGGCAGCCTGGCTCTTGCCACCTTGGCCTTTGGCTTCTGGCTTTTAGCGCATTTTGGCGCCCTTCGTTATTCCTCAACAACACATCCAATTCTGGATTTTCTTTTTTATAAACCATCTCTAAGTGTACCGCTATCAATGTCCAAATCTGGTTTTAGTTGATGCAGGGGTTATTTCGTGATGCGGTCACAAAGATCGCATTTGAGTGTATTCAAATAGAAGCTCTGCTCGGCCTTCGTCCTCGCCTCGCTCCATTTAACTTTATACAGTGTTTAGTGTTACTGGCTTCTTTTTATTATTGTTATTCAAATAGTCATAATATTTTCGCTATATACATACAACACTCACTGCTTACTGCAGCGTTTTGTCGATCGCAAATTTATTGCGATATCAACTCTTACCGAATTTTGTCCAGAAAATACAGCGTAATTCTTTTTACCAATAATCATTTAAAAAGATCAACGTTATAGAAATACACATGCAAACTGATTTCTATTGCCTCTTTTAATAAATTGTCAGACTTCGTAAATGGGGAAATTACTACTATATCCTCTTATACTATTGTAGATCAAAGTCAGATATAAACAATTTATGTTTCCAAATACTTTTCAGGATTTAGTAGGAAGAAAGTCCAATTCAGTTATAACACCAGTTATAAACACATGACTTCCTACGATTAATGACGTATCACCTGTGATCAGACCAAAATATGCAGTTCTTTTTACAGTTTTCATGTAGGAGAGGAACCTTACATTTTAAGGATGGCACCACTGAATCCATATTCCAACCCATTGTAAAATTATACAAAGGCACGAAAAAAATGCAGCTATCTTTCTCATTCTCTCTCATTGCAACTTGAAACTGATTCTCCTACGTATGTTCCCAATGGCTCTTCAGTGTAGGACAACATAATTAGGAAACACCAACTCCATTTACGTCAGGCCAGTCAGTTAGCTAACTGTAATAAGTGATGCACGATTGAACTGCCCCCCCCCTAGCCAGCCCTCACTCATTACTAGTTCATTTTTACTTAAGCTGTTTGTTGCTTTTTTGAACGGAGAAGAAAAATGGTTTTCAACATGACGCAAGTAATTTGCTAAGCCTGAGTGAGAAACTGCTCAAATGCAAGGACCCACACTGATTTGTTCTTCGCTGCCATGTTGTCTGCTAATTCATCGTAGCTTCGTTCTGGTTTGTAGCAGGGAGTAAGTCAACCCCACTAACTGCCATCAGTTGAAGTAAGCAGAAGAGTCAATGATGACCATGCTTGCCTTGGCTGGTGCCATGGCTTCGGTTCGGAGCACAGCAAACCTACAGCTTGAGTATTACACGTACATAGTTTTCTATCGTATTCCAAACTATGCAGCCTTGGCATCACTCTCCTTGGTTTCACTCGCCTTGGGTTCACTCGCCTTGGCGTCACTAGCCTCGGCTTCATAACCAGCCACAAGTGGATGATAACAATCGTGCATACGCACCTTAAGAACATTGCTTCATCAAATGCGGCAACAATGGGCAATACTATCTTGATAAGTGATTTTTAAGACTTTCTCTTTGTGGATATCAGTATTACGAATCCTAGACATTATTTTTTTCAATCAAAATAGGGTTTGTGATATTTTCACACAGTAAAAGCATATCATTAACTAGCCGAAGTCTGTGTTACACACGATGTGGAGTGTAAGCCTGTGGGATCATAACGGGGATACAATTAGTGAATGAAGTTTTTGGTACACTCGCTCATACATATTTTTGTTGCATTAGGTATGGTTTGCTGAATAAATAGATAATAGTAACTGGCTAGTTTATGATTGTCACCTTTGGTAAATGATTTTCTAGCAACACTGCGTAATTATAGCATACTAGTTTTATTGCCTACCTATTTAACTATACGACATTTCAGACTTTGGTAATTTTTTCTTTCGTTATGTTTTATATGTTAATCTGTTGTTCATTTGTGCCACATCTTCATGGCTAGGTTGATTTTACATTTTGGTGATGTAAAAGGAATAGGAATATTCATTTTTCCATCTCATTACATTACATTTTATGTGATTTATTTTATTTATTAATTTACCATTTTATTTATTTGTTTTATTTCATTTTCTTTTATTTATTTTTTTATATTTATTTTATTTCTCTAAATTATTTTTAATGTTAACTTGGTTGTTGTTAAGCATTTATTTCCCTTTCATTTTCATTTGTTGGTTTGGCCCTGTTGATAAGAACTTAAAAAATTTGTGGTTACCAAGTTCAAATAAAAGGCTGCTGCAATAAAGCAAAGGGAAAAATCAATGTGCAGTGCCTGTTAGGCAGTTGAAAGCCCACAGTATGTTATTTATTACTTTTTTATTAGCTGTGGTTGGTTGAAAGTTATTATTATTTTGTTATTTTAATGGATGCTGCAGTGGAGTTAAGTTTGACAATAGTCCTTCCAAAATCCAAAGACATGCATTCATGACTGTCCCGAGGAGCCATTCAAATGTCAACATGGAATTTTAAATAGTCATATTTTATTTACATCAATAACTGGTCATTAATGCCACTTATTGCAATGCCCTCTTCATGCAGTGTTGAATCAACGATTAGAACCGTAAATACGAAATGAGGTTTTTTTTTTAATAGGACTTAGACCATTGTTAAAAAGTGAACGAAAAATATTATACCATCGCGTGAGAAATAAAATACAGTTGCAAAGTCTGCAATTATTATTTTCAAAAAGAGATGAACATTGTGGACAAAGTTACAAAATACCACTCAGGAGTTCACCAAGAATTTCTAAATCACAAATTAAATGTTTTTTGTTTGTTTGTTTGCCTGTTAGGCAAGTTGTCAAGGGAATTTTGTTGGGATGTTCAGATGTTGATTATACAGGTTGGGGCAGAAAGGACGGAACACCCTTGGCAATCAAAGATGGTTAATGTTAGGATAATGAAACTTTGCATGGTATGTAGGCGAACGGGGAGCCAACTAACCATTAACCGATCACTGACCTTGACGCATATTTTCAAGGTCATCGTGATGCTTCGTTAACTTTTTAACTATGCTTCGTAGAACCCCAGTTTAAATTAGAAACTTGTAGACATTGGCAAGGCATAGCCATTGCAAAAAGCAGAACGAAATTCGGTACGCTAGTTTACGAGTTACGAAAATTTCAAGCATCATTTTGTTGTGCTGACCGAGTGGCTTTCCTGCCAACAGTGAGTGTAAAATTAAGTCCAGTGGTCCTCAAAGTACATGAAGCATGATTGGAAACAAATACCAACTGACACACTGATGACTCGGCAATAGCTCAACACAACCTGCTACATTACACATATAAACAGAATGTTGCTGCAAACTACAGCATCTTATGCAAGTTGGCATAGTTTAGTCACCGTGTTCGTCTAGAAATGAAACTAATGCTGTTCCTCCCTCAGGTTAACATTTCCGATTTTGTTTCAGAGCTGATCACGGTTAATGAATTATGGCAATTTGCGTATGATGCCAACACCATTACCTACCAATACAATGCATGGTGTATGAAAGAGCCTGACAGAACTGTTTGGCAGGAAAGCCACTCGGCCAGCACAACAGAATGATTCTTGTAATGCCCGTAACTCCTTAACTAACGTACCGAATTTCGTTCTGTTTTTTGCATTGGCCATGCCTTGACACTGTCTACAAGTTTCTAATTTACACTGGGGTTCTACGAAGCATAGTTAAAAGGTTAGCATCACGATGACCTTGAAAATACGCGTCAAGGTCAGTGATCGATTCATGGTTAGTTGGCTCCCCGTTTGCCTACATACCATGCAAAGTTTCATCATCCTAACATTAACCATCTTTGATTTCCAAGGGTGTTCCGTCCTTTCTGCCCCACCCTGTATATTCCCTGGCAGCTGTGTAGTCATAAAATGACAGATTATCAAACACTGCCAAGAAGTAAGTGAAGATCACTACACGTGGGCAGTAGACGACTTCCTTCCGCTAAACTCATCCAAACATTCTAGGACTGTAACCAAGGAACAAGATGAAGCTGTTCTAGCAACCTCCAGTTTAAAAAAATGATCTGAAGCCCTACCAAGAAGGAGGGCTTTAGATATCTGGATAATTTTGTAACGTAAATTTACTTAAACCTTAAATAAATAGGTTGCCTTTTGGGCTTAAATGTTAGACTGACTCATCACGGAATAGGATTATTTATTTGAACCAAAGGCTGAAATTCTACTGCTAAGCCATACTTACATAGGCAAACAGTTATGTATGTGTGTGCGTATTAAAGGCTGCCAATGGACGTTTCCTTGGCCATGTAAGTAAGATTATCGGTAGGACTTCGGCCTTTGGTTTCAAAGGTCGCAGGTTATATCCCCTGCACAAGCAGTCTTACATTTCAAAAGCCAAAGTTAATAGTTTTTACCGTATTTACTTAGCACTTGTAGAGCCTATTTGTCTTTCCGTCCTATTTTACTTAAACCTTATGAAACTGTTGTCGTCAAATGTTTGTTTCTGGCCTTCAATATTCCATATTCTTTAAAGAAGCACTGAATTAATTACCAGAAAGTTCATACAAACTAGAATTAAGCGTATTTTCCTGTGATCAAGAATTGTTTTTACTCACTGGTAAAGTCAGAACGTAACGGCTATTTTGGTTTGAAAAAAGTATGTTTATGTTTGTGGGTTTCTTTTTTAACTGGGTGTAATAAATGCAACGTCTCACATTCTATGCCATTTAGATAGTTAATGTAAAAGTTAACCATTTTTCGGAAATAGTTAAGGGAAAGCTTTAAACTGAAGTGGGTGGCCCTAACGAAGTTGGTAAATAAGGGTCGATGCAAATGGATGGATACCAATCTATCGTATGTTAATCCCTGACGGAACCTCTTTACCACTCCTCAAGACCGCCAATTCCTGTGAGATGTTTTCCAGTGAATACCTTGTAACAGAATATCCACCACGGGTTTTTTTAGGCCAAAGAAATCCCTCTGGGTTCCTAAATTACCTGAAATGGGTTAGTTTAGGTTTAAACTAACTTAAAGAGACTTAAAGGCTAGAAGTGTTGCTTAACTTATCGTAGTTACCATAGGATGAACTGAATTAAATCAGGACATGGTTAAAAGGCTTAACAGGTCGTGTTACAAATTCAAAATGAAGGGAAAAGGCCTAAACGGCCTTAAGCCTGAAGAAAAAGCTTAGAAAGTTCTAAATTATCAGATCATAATTAAGGAAGCAGAGAAGGAGCTATTGTCAATTCAGCTTCTGAGTCCAGAGTGAGTAATTTATTGCAACGAAGGACAACAAGAAAAAATCCACAAAAAAACCAGGGACACAGGCTTGACAGAGCATGTACCTCGACCCTAAAGTGAAGTGATTGGCTTATAGTCATTTGGCCTTTTACATGAGAGCACGAGACTAATAATGCATGAGAAATACCTACATTAAGAAAAACACTAGAAAATATCCAGGTACAAGCTATTATGCATTTTACTTGCAATAAATTGAACTCCACTCCTCTAGAATGGCGTCAAATACACCCTAATTAACAAAACCGACGTGCGAAAGCAAAAAGCAAAAAGCAAAAAGTAACTTCAAGATTCGCAACAACCCTCGCTTCTCTCCGCTTACAACGTAATAATAATAATAAATGTTTAAAGCACCAAAATGATAAGTGTTTTGGGAAACGGCAGGGTAGAAATGCCACCTACCCCAGTCCAATGTTAAAAATGTACGAAATATTTTTTTTAAATATATTTTTTTCTTCTTCCAATTTTTCCATCCACCCATTACTAAGGAGGAGGGGGCAGAAATCCAGTCTCTTAAGGTAGCACCTCACGTCCACCTCCTCAAGTCGATGTCGGGCCGAGCCCGTAGAAAGAGCTGATACCACGGCCTCTGGTAGAGAGTTTCAAGGCTTGATTACACTTACTGCAAAGAAGGATATGCGAATCTCCAACCAGGCAGAGGGTTTGGTCAGCTAAAAACAGTGGCCACGAGTTCGTTGACAAGTAAAAAAGCGGGATGCCAAATAGAAGAAAACAACGAACCATTTTTAGATCAGGATTAAGTAAGGTGTTGGGACACACACAACCTTCATTAAACACTAGTATTATGAGAATACAAGATACACTAATCTGAGAAAGTGCGTATGAGGAAAAGAGAATAAACTGACCCGACTGGACTCGAACCCAGGACATCCCGCTCACTAGGTAGGAGCTGTAACGACTGTGCTACGCGGCCAGATCCTGGGTATAGGCTCCAGCTTAGGTTAGTAGCTGTTCAGCCTTCCTTAGTGGTGACGCAAATCCCACAAGCATACACAAGGGGAAAACAACTTGTTTCTTGGCCTCTGCGCTAGAGATGATGAAAGAATTCAATATAGACTCAATTGCAAGATAGGGGATTAATGAAGCAAGCATTGGATCCATCTACTAAGCTCAGCTGCAGCCTATAGTCACTAGTCGCCCTTGTAACGCAGTGGTCAGGGCAGTGCTTAGACCTTTAACGCAGTGCTAAAAATTTTCATTAATCAGGAACAAATGTTAGAAGTTAGAAGGCGATCAGCCATAACATAGAGGTTTAATTGTCTATCTGTTAAGTGGGCAGTCCTGATTTCGAGTACGAGTCGGGTCAGTTGTCTTCCCTTTTTTCTCATATTAGCGTATCTTATATTATCACAAGGCCAGTCTTTAATGCAGACTTTTTTCTTCGTTAACGCCTTACCTTGTGATGCGCTCTTTGTGTATTTGATGGGTTCTATATTTATTGCTCGCATTATTCCTAGTGTGGAGTCCAAGCAGCAAGTCACTTTTTCTCCCTTATTAAGTAAGTTAACTTTGAAAAATGTTAAACACCTAGTGAGCTCAGCTGGAGCCTGTGTAGCCAAAGATCATTCTGGTGATATAGTGGTTAGAGCACCCGACTAGTAAGTGGGAAATCATGGGTTTCAGTCCCAGTCAGGGCAGCTGTCGTTTCTTTATTTATCAGATTAGTGTGACTTTTATTATCAAAAGACCAGTCTTTACTGAAAATTATATGCATCATTAACCCCATACATTACAGTTTATTCTTTTTTCATCAAAAGCTGTCTGTTATATTTTGGATATTTATTCAACATTTTTGTGTCAACAAATTTCATCCTGTCAGCTGTTTCATTCACTTATAAATACTAAATTAGACTGTAGCATTTCGCTGATCTGTCATTCAATCATGACTAGTGACACCTTACAGCATTTGTGTATTTTCCCAGGCTGTAGGAAACATTATTTTTTAATTTAATTCTTCAAAACAACCTGCACGTGGTCGTGTGGTATGTTTCCAAGCAACAGGAAAGAATCAACAACATAATATCCCATGACAGACAAGTTGTTAGTCTCATTGTGTTGATGTGTTCCACCATTTGCAGTAACATATTTTTAAGGAAGGAGCAACTACAAATGTATGCTTAAAATCAAGACAGCATTATTGAAACAGTTATCAGTATATGAGAAGTTCATTTCTTTGCTACAACTGCTTAAATATGACTAATTTGATACGACTAGTTAGATACACCATAGTTGAAGTTCAGCTTGGTTGAAAAGGAATTTGATTTCCAAGTGAGTATATTCATATTTTTTTCTATCCCTTATTTTACACAAAGAAAAGTAGGAACAAATGGTTGCAGTAAGAATATATGAAGCAATTTTTGTACTCAGTCGTTTGTGACTGGTCTCAACACAGATGCATCTGTTAGTAATCGAGGGAAGTTACAGCAGTTTTCTCTTAGGGACAATAATTATTTACGGTTGACGTGACCGAAATGAAAAAAGAGACCACCACTTTTCGATAACCCCCTCCCTTTAAGACCTTTAAAAAATCTTTCACCATTCCCACTCTAGTTCCTAAAATAATCAGATTATAACAGAAAAATACACACTTGTATACCCACCGTGACTGCATGTAGAGTCTCAAGAGGCATACGAATGGTTTAATTTCTCCTGTATTCAAATTAAATAAGTAACAAGACACACCAATGTGTTACCATTTGCAAGAAAAATGTGTCTCGTTCTTGCTGTAAGAACAGGTTCATTTCAACTTGTTCCAGAAAACATTCAAAGGCGTATACCCTTTTTTTATCGCGGTAAGATATGATGAATTTACAGTTTGCATGTATGTTCATATTCGTGACACAGTCAGCACCTATAAGACAAAGAGCCAAGAAGCCATTTTTGGAAAATTTGAAAACTCGACCAAGCTAATATTGATGCTGACCACTTCAAAATTTGTAAACACTTACCTGCAGGCGGCTGGGGCTCTACCCAGAAGCTGATATGTTTTTTCGTAATTATGATTTTCAGGTCGAAAAATGTATTTCTTTATGCTGTGAAAACTGCCATACCTGTCAATTTTTGCATTGTTGTTTTCCCAACGATGCTTCCTTGCCTTGAGATTTCAAAGATCGACGGCCGCCTCCGTACCCAACCGTGCATGCGCGGTTCTCTCTATTTAAGAGATAATGGTGGTGAGAATGGCATCTCTTTGTCTCAAGCCGCCCAGGCGGCTGCTTCTCCTTGTCTTTCGTTGGATTTTGAAGCCATTGTGGCTCCCTCATGTTGTCTCCCAGGAACGACCCACACTTGAACTCTTCTGTCAGCTGGGGCGTCTCCTAGACACCAGCCGTGCAACGACTGTCAGCTCGTCTTTGTCGGCCCTTCGCGATTTCTCCGTTGTCCTCGTCGACTGATGGGAGACTGGTTTCCCGGGGTGCTCATGTCGCGAAGAACAACGCCGCATCCTCCTTCTGCCCTCGCTGTGACTACTATTGCCTTTTCCAACGTCGACCACCACCGACGGGATTCCTCCATGCGGCTTATTTCGCGACTAAAGCCGCCATTTGTCCTGATCCCATGAAGCCTCGGTTACAGGGATGATCCTGTTCGTGCTTGTCGCGAAAGACACACCATCCCCTTCACCCTACACCCATGATGATGCTGGACACTTGGCTGAATTCAATTAAGTTGAAGAAGACAAAGTGTCGATTTAGTCTTCTGGAAGCTGGTTCTTCTCCTTTCACGTCTTCCAGGACATCACCTGATGACGCCCTCGCTAATAAAAACAGACCATCTTCTTTTCCACGTTACGGCTGGGATGCCTTTGTCGCGAATGGGAAAAAGAAAATGAATCGAATCTTCCCACCTCTTGATAAACAACGCTCCTCGCCTCCGACCATTCTCACGACAAACTATTCTCGGCGAACCATGCTCTCTGCCAAATTGAAACTATGTAAGGTTTCACACTCCACAGGTCATCCGTCTAGGCTGCCACGCCGAATTCTGCATCGTCAGCCACATGTTCTACACCTTCCCGGACGTGGAGCTCCAGCCCTACACCCGACCACGCAAGAAGGTTTTCCGGCCTTTTGGGCACCTTGGATGTGGTTCCCTTCAGACAAGACAACAAGCATCCAGCTCCAACACTCACCGATCTCGACCACTCCTTGTCGCGAAAGCAGTTTACAACCGACAATGGGTATCCCAACAGAACACCATCAACTGCCTCACTACACCACGGCACGTCTCTTCTACGTCACATACGACAAAAATATATAATAATAATAAACTAACAACGCCCCCACGTGGCTGTCCAGGACAACTCAAACATCCCATACCAAATAACATTGCCCATCGCCACTGTACTTGTCGTGAATACAGTGGGAACCGGGGATTCCACTTCCGGTTCCGGCCTTGACTTGCTGTCTCCTTCACGGCTTTCACCACTCGACAACCACTCCTCGTCGTGGCTACGTTGCGAATGTTGGAGTCGATCTACCACTTCAAGACAGTCTACGCACACCACCTACGCCTAAGCACGGTCTTAGATGAAGACCTTCGGTAAGCCAAGGCTCTCTACCGAGAAACGCAACAAGAACTCCGTGATACACCATGTCAGCGGGGTTCTCCAGCACAAGATATCACGTCGTGGCTATAGTGTTATATGTAGCAAAGCTCGGCCATGTATTCACCCTTTGCGACAGACTTCCGAAGTTCTACAAGGTCACCCGATCTTTGCCTAAGTCCCATCAGTGGCTACGAACTCACCCTTCACGACAAACTTTCGATAACCTACAAATTCCTTGGCGCCTCCTTCTTGGACGAGGACGATCCTCTACGGCTTGTCACGAAGCCTCGGCCTCATACCCCGGCCACACACCTAGATTTTCCAGCCTTTTACGACGATGCTACCATCTCTGAGAACCTCAGCAACCCAAGATGCGGTTTCCTCTGGCACGAACAACGAATCGTTCAGCCTCACCAATACCCAACCTCGACCAAACCTTGTTGCGAAAGCCACGATGCTTGTCTCATAAAGCTGCTTCACTTTGGGAATCATGGTTTTCCGCTTCCGGTTCTTGCCTCAGCCTGCAGCCCCCAACACGACCCTCACTACTCAGCACTACAACGCTCGTCGCGAAAAAACCAGCCTTGTTTTGGGAAGTCCACTTTTCACTTCCAGTTCTTCTGCGTCAATTTTTCTTTTCTTTTTCCTGACTCCAACGTGCAGTTTAGCACTTTCATCATAGCACCCTCCCTGGACACCCAAGTCACAGAAATTTTTTTTTGCAACCTAACCATTTTCTGTCGCCATGGTCAAGATTCGGCAGGAAAAAACCTTTTCCGACATCGAAGACCCCTACTTCGGCCGGATCCGTGTAATCGAGGACCCAGGTACCTGCAAATGCCCGGGAAACAAGAGGAAGGATAGACTGGACCCCCACAAGGACGTCTGTCAATTTTATCGCCAGTGTGTGTATTGCAATGCACACTGGAACATTTGTGTAACAATACCGCTGGCACAATGGAGACAACAGAGGCAAATTTTGCCTCTGCCAAACGTAAAAAACAATGACTTGAACGGGCACACTCCCTGCAAAATGCTCAACCTCCCTCTCCATCCGAAGGTTCCGCTCCGTCATCAGAGAAAATGTCCCCGGCCAAAAGATTCAAACCTTCCCCTAATGCTTCACCACTCTTGCTGCAGGCACTTCAAAAACCAACACTCAAAGCAAGCCCCAAACAACAACCGCTGCTTGTTCAACCCCAGTAACTCCTGGGAAATCCCTCCAACCCACTTCATCAGCTTACACCCCACAATCGCAAGAATCATGGCTATTTTCAACGGTAGATCACTCATCTGCCTCTCCAACATCTTCCCCACTTCAGGGAAACCCTACGTCTCCTTCTCAGCACGAAGATTCTTCTCTGTCACGAAGATGCCGTTCTAACCTTAGGAAGTTCACCACAGCAAAACTCTTCGATTCAGCAGGATCAAAGCCCTTTTTCACCAATCAGAGAAAAACATGCAGCGGACCCATTTTTTGAACCCTTCACGGATGACCTTGTTGCTGCAACACCACACTCCCCAATACACGGATGTGATCCCGACAACTCCCCGCCAAGACAACCCGTTTTCAACCTTCTGATGCTCAGGTCCCTCTCTCACCTGTATTCATGAAACACGAAGCAAATCAAACCGAAAACGAGGACTTTTCATCATTGACCCCATTGTATGGGCTAGACGCTGAGAGGAAGCCTGACCTCGACTGTTATTGGCTTTTCTTCACCATGAAACAACAAGCTCCTTCTTAACAGACGTGCTTCGCCACAATTTATCGTAAATTTTGAACACGTCAAGCCACAAATTGACACACTCATTTCCCATCTGAAATCACAGGACAACCTGATCACCTCTCTTCAATCACGTAATGCCATATGACAAGCTTCCAACCTTCAGCTTCTAGGAGAATCCGCTAATCTCATCATAGACAAAGCCCTCTCTAATCAAACCGACACCCCACATCAAGGTCTCAATGAGCCTCTCACCTCACTTTGGTCACCGATACCAATCACGTTCTCCAAACCTACACGGCCGTCTTACAAACCGCAGGATCGCTTCATCCACCCACTTTCAGCTATAAACCCATCCGATCCAAGAATCCTGCCCAACATGCTCCACTCCAGACCCGTAATCGTTCCGCCAGATCCTGAACTTCAACAAGGTCCCACAACAGACCATTTCGACATTTCACTACATAACCAAATCTCTCAAACCTAACAAAACCTTTCTTCAACCACCCTCTGTATACGCCTTCTCGCTCTGGCAGTTTGATAACGCACCTTCATTCCAACTTCTTCACCCTAACCTCTCCCAGATATCCAACCACCAAACCACAGCCCTTCCCTGCGACCCTTGTCGACACAAGGCAAAGGGATACCATTTCGGCATAAAAAACTACCCATCTACTATGTAGTAGAAACAAGATAGCTGGCCCTCATCTTTATCATTCTCCAAAAAAAAACAAATTTTTTGGAAGCAAACAACACCGAAATTGATACCCTCTCGATTCTCACTCTCTCCCGATTCTCTCTTGGGACCCACGAAAAAGACCAACTCCAATCTATGCCACTCCACGTGCCGCAAACTGTCTTACCTCCACTAGCGACCCTAGGATCGACACATCACCACTAAAGTAGGCAGGCCGGCATCTCCTCGCAATCTGACAACTCTTGGAATCCACATCAAGAAACCCTATAATTCCCAATCATTGCACACACAAAAAAAAGAAGAAGAAAAACATACTATATTCAACCATCAGCATCAGGAAGGACACTGGAAGCATATTGGTAATCCTGTAAATGAAGTTCCCCAGATCATGACCAAGTTAACCCAGGTATGGCTCTCCTTTTACACCCTTTAAAAAAATAATAATATATAACGGAAAGGGTACTTGTGGTATGATGGAAATCCCTGTAACTCCGCTTTACAAATCTTCATGCAAACACAACTCACACTGCCGCCTCCAATGGTACCCCAGGGTAGAGATCAAATGTGCCCGCCACCAACTTGACGAGGTCGCCCTGTCAATGCAAAAATTGACAGGAATTACAATTTTTACAGCATAAAGAAAGAACATTTTGCCGGTCCCAGGCAGGCCGGCTAAAAATGGTTTCTTTTGCTGAAAAAGTGCAATACCAAAGGGCCCACCCTGCCTCCCCTCTTGAGTAACTGTTGGACAATCTTGGGACAAAGAGATACCATTCTCACCACCATCATCTCTTAAATAGGGAGAACCGCGCATGCACAGTTGGGTACGGAGGCGACCTTCCATCTTTGAAATCTCGCGGCAAGGAAGCATCGTTGGAAAACAATGCAAAAATTGACAGGTATTGCACTTTTTCAGCAAAAGAAACCATTTTTAGCCGACACGGCTCGGGGCCGACAAAATGTTCTTTTTATGCACTATGGACTGAGGTTTTTATACTTTCTTTGATGAGGCTTTGAGAGATATGTGATTCCCCACATGACGGCGGAAAAATTCACGACTCCCGACTCTCTTCACCTGATATAAATAATGTCTTTTCTGTAATTAAGTCGCATTGACTTAGCAACGTGTTTCTCTCATTAAAAATCGAATGATTTACTGAAGAACTTGCTTTTTGCTGGGTTTAAATGTCTTAATTAGGCCGATCACTCCAACATACGTAAAAGGATTTTTTTTAAGTAATAAAAGGAGTAGGTGCAATATTGGACAACGAAATTTAGACAGAAAAATGTTGACTTCTCTGCTATGCTCCTTTATGGATTACTACCTTCAGGACGTGAATTACTGTGAAAGTTCGATTGTTTTAAGATACTGATTTCAGAAATGATTAATATGCATACTTTATCTTGCAGGTTGGGTGAATTATAAACTGTTATGATGAATAATTAAGACATTAAGTCCTATTTAGCTGTTTGACAGTCTTGAAAAATAGTCTATTTCTCGCATGCGGATTGAGACGTTCTAAGAATACAATGACTTGCAGACCGAGCTTTAATAATTTAGTCTGGAAGGATAAGGCTTGGTACGGTTTAAGCATTGGCGTAATGCACTTTTGTCCTTCATAGTTGTAAGAAAATAATTTTTTAATAACGTTACTTCAGTTACTAATATTCACCAACAAAATACAAGCTGCAAATGAAAATTCCAGAAACGTTGGGCTTAGTTCTCCTTTTTTCTTTAATTATTTACTGAACCAGCGGCGGAATTATGGAGGGTGGGGGTGAGGAGGCCGGGGCAATCCCCGGTCCAAACCAACCAAAAATTATTTTAAAAAAATGAATAAGGCTCGAGTTCATTGAAATCAAATTCGCCATATGCAAGAGAAACACAGCAAAGAAGTTAATATTGGAAACTACAGAAAAAAATGTCGACTGAAAAAAAGTCAAAAGATAAAAGAGGCCGCCCAAAAAAAAAAAGCCACGGAAAAAACGGAATGAAACTGTGGACTGTTTTCTTTAGTGTTTTTTTAATAGCTTTAGTTGGGGGAGGATTGAGGCGTAATGGTGCACGACAACTAGGTCAGTAGCACCAACTTCAGTCACAGTGCAGTAGTCCGGGTTGCCAATGCACCACGCATTGCAGAGATATTAAACAAACCTAGGTTAGGTTACAAATTTTACTAGAAAACGGTTTTTTCCGTCTGCTTTTTCTTTTCTCAGTCTTTTCCTCGGACTGCTTTCCTTCGGCTATTTTGAATAAAGTTATATCCCACGTCTTTGTTCCCGGCATTTTTATTCCATCGGCAGTTTGTCCATTCTTTTTCCCTGTGCTTTTGTTCTGCGGCAATGTTTGTTTTCGGTTTTTTTTTATCGGCAGTTTTTTCCAGTTTATTTACCTTAAGCTTGTCTTTCCACGGCTTTTTTTATTCCTAAATTTAACGTTTCTTTAATATTTTTTTAGAACAAACCCGCAAAATCGACTTTCAAATCGACTTTAAAACAAAATCTATTTTAAAATAAAACAATTGCTCTATTTATACTTATAATGAAACGGAGGAATACCTTTAAAGTTAATTTATACTTTACACATATGTTTTGTCACGCATAATGATAGTTTTTTCCTGAGACTGTGAAGAAGCCACCACATTTTTCTAGGCCTGTCCAGATGCCACAAATGGAGATTTGCAGTTTACATGATTCACTAACTTCATTCTGTGTTCAACAAATTTTGTTTCAGTTGCAATAGCAGCCATAGTATTGCATTTATTTGGGGTAATTATTTTTCGTTTATTGAATTTAACAACTTCAGAATATTTAAGGATTACCTATAACCAGAGATGATTAATCGATGCAGACTTGCAGTTGCCCCTTCTGAACTATCGAAATTTAAATGTCCAATGTTATTGTACATATCAACCAGCTGACAAACCAACCGTAAGTCCTAATGATTAGGAGAAGTCACAAATACGATGATTTGTGGATTAAGAATAAATACAACGTGGCTGTTCCTGGAGACAGGTGTGAACACAAGTTCAAAACAAAGCAACGAATTTTTAATTTTCGAGAGAACTGGGTCTCTCTTGGTCACAAATACCGATAAAAAGCCCAAACTGAGGTTGGCGCAAATGACCAAGCTGTCGACGCCCGTTTACCCCCACCCCCCCCCCCCCCCCCAAACAAAAAAAAAACGTTTTGTTTTAGCTTTTTATCTGTATTTGTGACCAAGAGAGACGCGGTTTTCTCGAATATTAAAATTCGATGTTTTCTTTTGAACTTGTGGATATACCTGTCTCCAGGAACAGCAACGTTGTATTAAGGCGTAGCCAATTCGCTTGATTCGTTATTCATTCGGCGGCATTTCACTATGCTCGAGGAGATTTCGTGTTGCAACTCATGTGCTGTTGAAAGAAACTGCCAGCAAAAATGATCACGCAAAAATTTGAGGAAGTTATACGAATAAAGTCTGAGTTTTTCTGAATGCCTCAGTTCATAAACAAATAATATACAAAGCTAAACGGTTAAAAACATTTGAATGGCATAATATGGTTTCACATGGAGCCAACACTACAGCAACAGTATGGTTTATTGGTATATTGCGATAGTGGGAGTATATTTACTTTTTTATCGCCAAAGGGTTCCAATCGCAAGAACTGGCATTATATATTTAAACGTATTGGTGATTTTTGTTTCTCAATCAACGAATCCTCTGACATAGTCTTCATTGCCAAGTATTATTGTCACACCAGGTTGTTAGGTTAGTACTGTGTGTTCGTTTGCTAGGGGCAGTGTTTTGTTAAATGTGCCGTTTCACCTTTTCAACTCCTAGATGCAGCACTGTAGAGTCTTCGAGCAATATAAAGAATATAGGGGAAATAAAAAAAATTGAGCAACGCTTCGCAGCAGGAGGGTCTGGAACGTGGATGAAAAAATTTACTGTTAAATACATCTACCAGGATTGTCGATACGTGCAGGTTACAACAAGTGTTAGTCGTCAAAGCTATAGACAATGACGCCATTGTTGTTTTCCATCAAAATGGCCAAAAAGTGAGCTCAAATCATGTCTCAACATAGCTTTACTATTTTGGATTGACGATGGGAAAGCCAAAGGCTCACAAGAAATAACTAAATATAGATGTAACCCTATTTTCGTTGCCTTTTTGACATATATGTCAGACTGCCTGATCGGGGAATCGAACCCAGGACCTTTGAAACCAAAGGTCGAGGATCTACCGCTGAGCCATACTGACACGGCCATAGGGTTCGATTCCTCACTCACGCAGTCTGACATATAAGTCCAAAAGGCAACGTAAATAGGTTTGCATCTGTATTTAGTTATTTTGGATTGACTATACCATACAAAATCCGAATATTATAAGAAATAGGGTAAATTCTAATACACAATTTTTGGAGTAAAAGCAATAATTACGTTAAACTCCATAAAATGTAACCTTAAACATTGTCGCTCATTTTTAGTTTTGCCATCTAGCGGCAAACGTAACTATTATTCGTAAGGACAAAATCATCCACACGATGGCAGAGCAAACCTCTGATGCCGGTAGCGGAATTTCAACCAGGAAAGGAACTCCTCACATACTACCTGTGCTTTAATGATTTCCTCCTAGTTCTGCTCATTGATGATAGCCATGCATGCTTTTATTTGACTTATTTTGGTAGTTTGCTTTAACTGATGTTTATTTTTTAAAGGCCAGAATCGAAATTTAGCGTTGAATATAAATGAACCCAAGATGAAGAAAAAAATTAGTTGTCTGGACAGCCATTTAGCATGCAGGTATTTTACTTTAACAACTTTACAATTTTAGATTTGGCCCTCTGATTCATCTTTGGGGCAAGTAACATAGTTTGGGTTCGAGCGCCATAGAAAACAAACAACTACAACAAACATAAGCTGTTAATGCAGTTGAGTGTTTCTCATGTACCTAAATTATTAAGTAACAGTATTCTCATGCACCTAAATTTTTCGATCGCAGTGGCCATTTCAGTCGCCAACTGGGCGAGGTAGGTTTTATTTAATTATATGGATGAGAATGACATCTGTGTATGTCAGACGGCACAGAACGAAAGCTTCACAGTTATAATTATAGGTAAGGCCTCATACATTATTTAGTCTCGTCAATAATCGTTGAAGGTCCTCTACCATTGTCTTAAAGCATTTTCATTAGGAACACCAGATCTACATCACTTAAAATAGTGTCGCTTGTGTAATTATTTATTTATTTAGTCGTCTGCTACCATGGAAGAGGAGGGGATAAAATGTGAATGAAGTGTCGACAGAAATGAAAACCTCGACCATTTGAGTCTAGGACCATTTTCATGATCTGTCATGGGACCTACATGGCCCAATTAGTAAAACAACCAAATGCAAAATTCACGGAACATTCGCCGAACAATCAGCAACAATACATGGCGTCCTCTATAGTTTACCCCATTTATTGTTGTTTTTAAATTGTTAAAGTTTTAATTTCAGGAAAATATGTCAACAATGGAGTATCCAGCTAAGTACTCGGTTAAGTTGACTTCAGATTTTAATAGCTATAGAGATCTGTTTAGCCGATGAAATAAATGAATTTCTGCCAGGACACGAAAAAGATTAAATTCTAAATACTAAACTGTGGACAAAACATTCTTTGAATGAGTTTTGAGAGGATTTTAACGTCTCCATTTGAAACATTTTAAACGACAGTATTTGGCCAGTAATGTGGACTTTACCTATTAGTTCCTAAGTTTTCCTTGTCCTTCGGCCTCAAAGAGATTACGTTTTCAATTGGTTCAGCCATTGTGAATTTTCGGAACCCCTGAACGATCAATTTTATTGTTTAACATTGTTTTAAACTAGGAAACAGGCTTTGGGCCTATTGTAGGCGGAGCGAAGAAAAATTTATTTTAAATTTGTATTTCCTCTCATTATAATGGCATTGCAATGTTTGCTAATGGTCCTTAAAAAGCTCGGGGCAATATTCATTCGGCTACAGTTGAGCTGAAGCTTTTTGCTGGTGTTTTTTACATTTTAGCTAGGCTACGTTTCATATTAATTTAGATACTTTCGTTTGCACCCATATTTAGCATCCGTTTCGTTATTTGCAGCCTCTTTGCGCCGTCGCCGCCGTTGTAAAATACAACGTTAGCCACCGTGGTTAAGCTGGCAAAGAACGTGCCGCCGTGGTTAAGCTGCAAAGAACGTGCCACCGTCAATAATGCTTACATTGTTTATATTTATTGCAGAGTATCTTTCCTAGATTTAAAATATTAACAATAAAGCATTTAATTGCAAGCTAAACAATCACCAGTAACGATAGTACTTCACAACAATCAAAAGATTCGAAACATCCGCTGCTCTCTACGCTGCCTTCTACGACAATGTTGAAGCGCACACCTCTGGCACGTACTGCAACGCCAAACGCTAATTTTTTTTTAAATTGGAATTATTACAATTGTTGATCAGCCGGTGTTAGCTTGGCTATGAACATAGAATTTAAATAATTCTAAATCCTAATTTTAAGCCAAATTGTTAGTCCCGTTTTAGTTTCGTAAGCGACAACAGTAGAGAAATTAGGCCTATTGGGTTCGATGTTAGGCTTATTTATTCTGGCAACATGGGATGGAGAGTGTAGTTTCCATAGCAATCTAGAAATCTTGAAATTACAATACGAAGCCAAATTATTGTTCTGTGTTGTGATATAAATACGTGGTCTGCTGTGTCTGTCGTATTATATGAACGGTTTCCTCCTGCAGCGGCGATTTGATGTTTCAAATTTGAGATTCCCGTTGATAGCGTCAACGCCACTTTGGTTGCCATGTTGGCTGAATTCCTGCAAGCATTCTTTTTTACATGAAACGAATGTGAGTCGTTAACGAATCCTTCTGGTTTGTTTCCCATTTGCTTGTCTTCCTCTAGTGGTTAAAGTGTTATGATCAAATGTTAGTATTTCGTTCAGTTATGTCAAAAAAAATTGTTAGCTGTAAGGAACTACTATGATTTATTTTGGCTTTTTTTTAAATTTCACTTGATTACCAACAGCACAGTGTATGCTTCGTCGGAATTCCTTAACTATTCACGATTCCAAATTTACAATGGTGAGTGTTAGAAATAAATTCGAAAATTTGTTATTTCTCCCGTAATAATTGTTCGATTTACGTCAAATTTTGTCTCAGCAATACTGTTTGGGGTATCAACCGTTGTACCAAATTTCATTCCAATCCGATCTTTCGTTTGGGCTCCACCCAGAATAAAAATGTGCAACCAACAGACCAACGGACCAACCAACCAACATTTTGCAATTTGGTGTCCGTTATAGGCTACGCTTCGCTCGCTTCGCTCGCTCGCTCCGCCAACAATGTAATTACGGAAAAACCCAAGCAGCAAATGCCAGCTGCAAGGCATAGACTGAACAATAAAGAAATGCTAACAATGCTGGTGAGCCAACAATTATTCACCCAAACTTTGAAGGAACGTGAAGAGGAAGCGCTATCCTTATTACGAATTAAGGCCGTGGGAAAATAACATGATTGAACTTTCACTTTACTTGTTAAAATATACACGGTTAATAATTTATGATATTTAATTGAAATAGCCAAATGTAAAATTGAGAAAATTGCGTCTATTTAAGTGCTGTTGAGATTTATGACATTTTTGGTGTGTAAAGCACAATAGCGCTCAGACACACTTTTCTGTATTGTACATTTGATTATTTATATTTAAAATTTACGACGCACTTTACGTTTTTGTTTGTAATTGTCTGTTTTAAACAAAGGGTATTTTATGAGCTAAAACCTTCCAATAGTTACGCCGCCCATCTCTTCACTAAATGAAGAGAAATGCAACTGCAGGGAGAAGATATAAACTTGTACTCCGTCGTTGAATCTGAAATATTTGCAGTAATTTACACTGGCTTACATGATTGTATACACGACTGTGTAGCAGTAAGTTACATCAGTAGCCTAACAACCCTGAAACACCAATGCACTGCGACTATGCTCTCGAACCACTACACTGTGACTGAGGTTGGAGCTAACAACCTCCTCTCAACGTGCCATTAAGCCCTAATTCTGCTCGACGAAGCACCTCGCAGTTTTGAAGTACCTCAACATTCCAGTGGCACAGTGGCTGCATACTGTTCCTGCTCCCCCGACCTGCAGCCTTTCAGTAGTTTTTTTGGGGGGAGGCTTATCGTAGTTAGTAAAGGCCAAAAAAAAACCAGTGCATTCTGACAAAATGGAGAAGTAATTCACGACTGCCGCAGGCAGGCAGGATGGTTGGGGTGAAGGTTGGGCATCTCGCTCATAATTTGGTGGGGCGGGAAGAGATGAAGGAAGACATAATTGGGTAAGCAACGTTCTATTCAAGGTCACTACTGTAGTAAATGAAAACAGAATTAGAAAACAAAAAAGGGGCTAAGTAATTTTAAAAAATTTAGAATGATATGGAATGGGGGAGAAGTCATAGTAAATCAAATCCCACTGAAAAAAGGGCCACTGCATTTTAGTGATATAATAAAATAGATTAATCTGCCTTTAGATGGGCTGTAAGCTAGTACATAATAATAAAGATATAGAGAATATTATCGTTAACAATCCTATGACCGCTCAGTCTATTCTCTGTCCATCAAGATCTCGTCGGGGAGGGGGCACTGGTTTTTTTCATGCATGCGCAAGCCACAGTATTCAGATTCAAAACAAGAATTTAAATAAATACAAAAACTACTTATGCTAAAAAATCATGACCCCACGGCTCATAGTGAGTAACAGTGGTTGGGATAGGTAAAGCGGCAGTTGAAGAACAGAGGACACAATCGCTATGCGTAAAAACTATCATAACAATGCTCCGATTACGCTCTTATTATTAAATGAATAATAAACGGGCGACATAGGTTCCAATAATACGAATCTACTAAAATGGTCTTAACATTCAGGCATGCAATACACCACGGTCGATTTTTGACAAGAAATTCTGGTATTTTTGCTTAAGCTGGGGTTCACATGTTGTGGTGAAGCCCTATTAAGATTCGACAAGTGCCGGCATACAGCCTAATTTCAAAGAAAATGTTTATCATGTTACATTCGAATCCGTTCATGCATTTGATCAAAACTGCAGAACAAACAGACAGGCACAAACAGATAAAAAAGGAAATTAACTGAAAGTCCCATTAAAACAGGGCCTCATTCGGTTCGTTACGTCGGTCAAATATCTTAAACTAAAACTTAACTCTAGGAACTTTTATAGGTTTTTTTAAAATCAATGTAAAGATAAAATAAAACACATCCATAGTTGTATTGTAAGCTTAAAAGTACAGGAGCACTGATTGTATGCAATTTTGACACAGCAAGATTCCAAGGCATAGCCACCTGTAAAAAAAACGGTCACAACGGTTTCATTGTGTTTTATTGTGATGTTACTTTTAACTGATGTAATGATGCTTTCGTATTTTGGTAAATTGCATAATTAATTATTGCAGGAACAGATAAAGTGCAGTTGTACTTCGTGCCAGCTGATTACTTGGATAAAAAGAGAAACAGACGCTTGTGAGATTCGTAATTTCGTTAGTGTTCAAATGTTCTGCTTGGGTACAGCAGGTAAACTTTAGTGCTAAAACGTGCAGTAAACAGTTCAATGCACAGAGCACGCAGCCAGTAAGACCTGGTTATGATGAATTTACATTTCTGAGGAATGGTGTGCTGTCTGAGAGCGAAGAAAGCAAAATAGCCTTTCTCATCGTAGACTTCGTAATAAGTAGACTTCTTACTAACTAGACTTCTTACTGACTAGTCTTTGTGCTGACTAGACTTATTACTTAGTATTAAGCTCCGTGCTAAATATAGTAAATTTATTATAATATAGTACGCTTCTAACTAGATATTCGAATCTTCTTACTACATATAAGCGATATTTATTTATTTATTTAGTTATAAAAAATAGATTGAACAGTACCTTTTTAAGTCATATCATCCTGAACACAATAGATATGACATATTGATATGGAATGCTCATAGCAGTGATTTAACTGTTGCGAAGCATGAAACAGTGCCAATAGAGTGACTAGTGCATAATAGTACACATCTCTAAAAAAGTACGTCGGGCGTGTGACTTTATTTATCGTGAACTCTGGGTCTAGAACAGGTGACAAAGAAAGTGGCTCGAAAAAAATTTAATTAATTAATTGCCTAGTTAAGAAATCATTTGCAGTGGAGAAGTTATTTGATGACCAGATTTAATCATCCTATGTGACAAAACTATCGAAAATGTACTGTTATTTTACAAAGTACTTAGGTTTCTTCTTCTTTCTCTCATTGTTTTCTACCAAATTGAAGTTACTAATAATAAAAGGTGTCTGATAGTTTCCAACCTAGTACTATTCGATGGGAAACGATCTGTGATGGAGGAAATGATCTGTCACAGAAGAAATTACGTGGGTTAGAGGAAACGATCCAAGGTCAACCAATACCTGGTGGGGAGGAAGAAAGGGTATCATCAAGTCTGCAAATTAATTGTTAAATTTTGTTAAATCAGTGTTGTATCTAACGAAGAACCGTTACAGTGTGACTACATTTCACTGCCCAGTTTCAGTTTTGTGGGTAAAATACTGTTGCTATGTTCTGCATCGGGCGAAAAAGCACTGATAATTGCAGCTTTCTTTCTTTTTACACTGACGGGATATTCTTCGTTGAGAATTTTTACCTTGTGCTCTAATTGTAAATGTGTAAATGTTCATGTGCAACCTAAAGAGCAAATTCATTAATACGAACTTTAACGGAAAGAAATAGCACAAACCAAAATTCAAAAGTAAGCTAATAATTATAATTGCTTACATTTCTAATGTGGTTTGGCTATTACAAAGAAGGAGTGATGAGTTCAGATTTTTTCATTGATATCAAGCCTTTTCCTGATGTCAATAATACTTTCTGTTAATATGGAAACTCATTGCTCAAAAGAGTCACGAAAAGTATTGCACGAATGTTTTTATAGCAATGTCAAAACAACCTGTATAACTAAGATTGTAATATTTGTTTTTTTCTTGTGTGACCACAGTAGGAATCTCGATAATCTTTATTCTCTTGAAGTCCACAATGGGAATCTCGATAATTTTTACTAGGACAGCCGCTTTTATATACCCGGGTTTATAGAGCATTGTTGTGATTTCGTGTTTGCATGAAAATACTGTGATTTCCCGTTAGCAGTTGCCCAAGCTTTTATTATTATTTACAGTAGTTAGATCCAGGGCCTAGATCCTGTTTGCATGAAATATTGTGACTGAAAAAAAACATGACGTCATCAGTAAATGTTCATCTTTCTTCAAAACACAGTTCGAATCATTGCTTATACAGACAATTTCGTTTGACAGACATAAAAACAAACAAATTTATTAAGATTATCGAGATTCCTTCTGCGGACACACACACAAACAAACAAACAGACAAATATATCCGTCTTAGTTACATAGGTTCTATTGATGTCCGTAGTGGGGATCTACATAACTAAGATCGTAATATTGTTTGTTTGTTTGTGTGTGTGTAGCCAGATCACCGAGATTCCCACTACTAATTCTTATTTCTTTTGTTTGTGCGTCCAGACGGAATGCCTGCCAAACGGAATTGTCTGTTCTGTATAAGTAATGATTCAAACTGTATTTTCAACAAAGAAGCAGAGTACGGGTGACGTCATATGTTTTTCCAGTCCCAATATTTTCATGCAAACGGGATTTAGGCCTCTATGTCTCTTAACCCTGAAACTAACTAAATCCAAATAAAAATTAGCGTTCTGCTAATGGGAAGTCATAGTATTTTCATGCAAACGGGAAATCACTACAATGCTCTATAAAACCGGCGATATACGGGGGGGAGGGGGGGCTGCCCTAGTCTCCATAATCTTAATTCATTTGTTTGTTTGTGTGTCTTTAATTAGAATTGTCTGTATAATAATGATCCAAACTGTGTTTTCAACGAAGCGGCGTAGTACTGACAACGTCATGTATTTTCCAGTCACAATATTTTCATGTAAACGTCTTCTAAGCCTCTATGTCTCCTAACCCTTGGTCTAACTAAATGAAAGCTTGGGCGACTGTTAATGGGAACTCACAGTATTTTCATACAAGCGGGAAATCACAATAGTGCTCTATAAAACCGGCCATATATGGGGGGGGGGGGGGTGGGGGCTGCCCTAGTAATTTCAAAGTAACAAACAAAAAACAACGAAACAATCATTTCAAAATTAACATAACACACAAAAACAATAAAAACAATAATTGTTTGCAGTTCATGTGAGGTAAGTAGTAATAAATAAAACATAAAATTATACTGTAAAGTTTTAAAACCCAAACTGTGTTGTACATACAGTTAGTACAAATTCATGCCGAAAACTTTGCACAAACATACACACATACGCACTCATGCACTTACACACACCCACACGTGCACGCTGCAATTTTTTTATGGTTATCTCTACACAAAATATGAGAAGTACTGGCAAAGGTATACCATAGATTCTTAAATGTCAACGGCCGTTATTACGACCATCAAGAGTTTACCGACTTTTTGCGGCATTTTGTTATATGAATCCCTTTCATAACGTGATGAATTCTTAATGAATGGCTCTGATTTTGGGTGTGTATTTTCTTAAGCAACGGTGCTGCTCGGATTTAGAAAAGAACTGTTGCGAAGTTACAGATTACCTTATTCCCATATCCTACGCCTTGGCAACACCTCTCAAGTTGAATTCTCACGTAAGTTGCCAAAAAAAGAATTGTTCATACTAGGAGTCAAATTAATCATTCAATAGGTGATCCTAACAATTTCGCTTCTTCCTAAGATGGTTCAAATTTCGATGCTATTCCCGAAGATTTTCCTATTGACATTCATGCCAGCTTCCTGGAGTTCCCGAATACTTTGGAATTTTCTAGCGAAGAAATTGATTATGAATCAGAATAAGATAACGGTAGTGCCGAATTATTTCGCCAAGTCTAATAAATCGACTGGCATAGATATGGATAGATTTGTTTAATTTGTTCAAGTTGTAACTCTGAAAGATAAAATTTATTCAAAGCTGCATAATAAATGCCTTAAAAATTTTACTGACGTGTGGTTCTCCCGCTAGGGTAGCTTTTACTTTTAGGTTAGTACTTTTCCCCCAAAAAAAATTATGATCATTTCCCATAGGTTAACCATAGCATGGTAGTTAAGGAAATAGTTTTACGAAAAATACCAACAGGTTCCCAACTAAAGCAATGACATTAAAATTTATGATGTTTCCTTTTCATTAACTTAGACTTCTTAAGCGTGTTAACGTTTACTTCGTTTCGTTAAAAAAAATTTGGTTAGTTCCTGAATTCAAAATATAATTAGGCCTACGCCACAACTCTAATCAAATCTTTCTAATGCTATCATGTATACATCGGTAAGTAATTTTCAATTAGCAAATAGCTGAAAATGCCGCGATGTCCGAAATTTGTTTTTAAAGCCGTTTCATATTGGCTTCTTGACCAAAAGTTTGCATATGAATTTGTTTCCCTAGATTTTATTACTGTCCGTCGAAAGAAAAGAAATCCGAAAAATAACAATAATTACCGTTAAGAATTTATTTAAATTTCCAACGACTCCATAATCATTAACGAATTAAATGGTTCTTTTAATAAAAAGAAAAATTTTGATTTATCGCTTTGTGCTATTCTTAACGTAAACTTTCGCTCAACATTATCGTAATCAGTTTTGTTCTTATCCGCCTAAACAGTGTGGTGTTAATCAGCCTCATGGTGCTGGCGTCCGGATCTTTTAAATAATCGCTTATTTGCGTAAAGTCAAGTCAAGGATGCTTGAAGGGTAGTCTAAGACATTTCTTCAACTACGGCTTTGTAACATTGGTAATTCTCTCTTCAAGGTTAATACATTAGTGGTAGGATGAAAACTCAAGTTAATCTACAAATCAGTGGGTCACCAAACTACGAAATGACCGGATTCCATGCGTTTCTTTATTTGTTAACCCTCATGGTTTCTAGTCCTTTTGCGGTCTGCAATGAATTCACGTAATTTGTAATTAACTTGGGTTTATTTTATTAACAAAGTCAAAAAAAAAAGTGGTGAACAAACCTGGGTGTTATAGTTTATTAAATGCTTAAAAGGGACCAGCAAAGGTGTTATCCACTAGTCAAAAATTTCCTTTTTAGTAGTAAGAGAGGCGTCAGACTTTTCATTATCTGAAGACCTACACGAATAATCTTTTCATTTTTAAATCCATGAAACGTTATTCTTAATCGCGCTTGATTTTTATTAATTTGCGATTCATTACAATCTCAGAATTGGTGCAATTCATACTTGTTTTACTGGATTGCCCTGCATCAAAATCAGTTACAATTATAACAGAATGGGGTTCATTGACAAAGTTCGGGTTTTCTTCATTCATAACATTTAGGGACGAAACAGATCTTAAGCGTCCACTGAATTTGCTTAACCAACTTAATCAATTATTAAGGCAAGTTTATTTCATCCAAAATTGCGAGGACGCAATGACAGCTGAACAAAATGTTCCCATAACTTCTATGTCAATCTGGACAAACTTCGCTTGTGGCTACCTCAACTCTAGAGATTAAACTGCTGCATATGACGTCACAGTTCCACAAAACAAAAAAGCTATCAACATTTGTCGTTTACGAACATTCGATGAATTTGGGTACATTATAACCTCACTCAAATTTCCTAATTTGATGTTGTACTCTCATTACCTGGGACTGATGGACTTCGTTTTTCCCTATGTCACGATTTAAATTGTAACTTCCAAAGGTTTATCCTGCCGAATCCGATCGTTTTAAGTGAAATTTGGTTTTACTTGTTGCCTGGTGAAAACCTATAGCAAGGATTGTACTTTCCATCAAAATTTAAACGAAAAGGTTAGTAATTGATTCACAATTTCAAATGCGGCCAAAACAAACAAGATTGCTGGCATACCGCTGTTCCAAATTACATCGCCGGATTTTTTTTTAATACAAAACAATTTCGGTTAGTACCTGGCCGGATTTAAAATGAAGTCGTGACAGCTTCGGTTTCACCGATAGGGGAAAAAACCCTAGTTGGTTCTCTGATTTTATGGCTCCTTTCTCCGATCTTGAGTAACCAACTCACTACTAAAAATAATATCAACAACAGTTTTATGTTTCGTGCGACGAATTTTACATTTTGTGCACTAAATTTCTTGATACATTCTACGGCAACGCTGTTATTATCGCGATCACGGTTGTCAAGAAAAGTGCGCCCATTACCTCTACCAATTGAATCATTATTACAGTACTATCGTTTTTCTTAATTGCATCCTGACTTTATTGGCAATTGGCCTTTAGGACTATACTTTTAATCCACCCAACCGTACTGCAACATCGAAAGTGTATTCGCATCAATTTCCAACAAGAAACTTGTGCTACACATAACATTTTTCCTATTTTCATGATTTTCACCATTTCTAGTGTTACCATTATTTGAAACTTCAGACTGAATTAGATTTGACTTCTTTGGTCCAAATTTTTCAAGAGAACCCTCGAATTTTGAAATCTATTAAGAAGTGAATTTTCTAGACATCCTAGGTATGAAAAGTTAAATTTAGCGTTTCCTAAATAACTTAAATTTGAGTAAAATTACTAATTACTGTGCTTGTAAGACATCTGTGCATTTAATAAAATATTTAATAAAACTCTCGTTTTCTTGCAATTTCATCGTTTTAACTTCCGCAATTCGATTATCACGTACTTCAACTTAGCCGAAAACAAGGTATCAATCTTTTGCTAGCCATGATGGAACAGTGTGGTAAAAAAAAAAAAGAAAATTTCTCGTCACCCATCTTAACCTTTAAAATTCTACCCAACTTCATAATAAAATCAGAAGGGAAAATTTCGTCATTTCAACTTGTTAAATGCTTCCAATTTTCAAAGCTTCCTTTTTAAACAAGGGTACAGACATATCTTCAGCTCTTTGATAATTATTCTGTGATGGACAAGTAACAACATTTAAACCACTACCAGTTAGATTACGGTTCGGTGACATTATAGGTAAAATGAAAACATTAGTTGTAGAAGTCAATGGTGACCTATGCACAGCACCAGCTGTACACACTGGATTTGAACCTGCCCATAAAAAAATTAACTGCTGAATACAGTTTAGCAGACAAATCTAGAATGGCACTGTCAGTAGAATTACTAGCTGAAACGGGTTGAACAAAACAATTTGGCACAAAAGTAGGTATTGTGTTGACACTTGGCTAGGTCCCGGCAAAAATGCAGAGCAAGTTGGTACTGAAGACAGTCTCCGTAGTTTTATCAAGCATTTGGAACACAGGATCCTTTGGCAACATTAAACATGTCTGGACTTGTCCAGATGGGTCAGTCCATGTTAAGGAACCGGAGCTAACTGCTGCCGTTGTAATTAGCTGAAGTTACAATTGATATCTCACTACTAGCAGGAAAAGGCAAATTCTCATTTGATTAAATACCTGGGAAAAATTTAGTAGTCACTTCCAGTAACATAAGTACTTGACACAAGAGGAAATAATTTTCTACATCTGGTAAAATTATCATAGGGCTTGACAAGTCACATTTAGGCTTACTGAGCTCGTAATTGAACCCAAACGCTGCAGGCCAGGACTAGCTGAAGGAAACTGAGCTGCCAATCTTATAGGAGCAACTTAATGGAATCTGCACAATCCCAGTTGACGGTAATGGAGCTGTCCTTCCTACTGCTTGATCTATCCTAGCCCTTTTACAAATTATTCGAGTCCCCATCCAAATTTCAGCAGCCTGCTAATAAATTTGGCTTAGATATGGTCCACCTTAACATAATTATAGTGGTTGTGGCCTACAGGCTAAGGCAAGGCACCATTAAAGCTTTAGCACACTAGACTACACAGACCACAAGTTATAAGGGCAAGGTCACAACTGGTAAACTGAATACTTCTTGAAGCACACTATTCTAAGTAGGCACACAGAATTCTTCTCAAAACAAATGAAAGGCACTGACTGATTCACACCACTATCCACTTGCAATAAAAAAAAGGTTATTGCTTCTCACCAAAGTCTCTTCACAACTACTTAAGTTGTTTCTTGCTAACTCCTTCGAAGTTGAGGTCCCAGTTGAAAGAAGGAACACTCAAAATAAATAAATGGATCACCTGTGGGCTCTTGTTAAATCTTCTTAAAAGGTTAAAAAGTACTTTTAAAGTTCAGTACTCACAGTTTGATCTTGATAAACTGCTGCTGTTGAAATAAGCAAAGTAAAAGCTCATAACTTTGGAATCTTTGCAAGTTCAACCAAGTCTAGGCAAGTTCAGGCAAATCTGGGCAAGCCTGGGGAAGTAACCATGAATAGCAAATTACCCAATCTCTTCTTATAAATAAAGTCCTGCTATCTCAATAAAATTGATAAAATCAGCTTTAAATCAGATGGTAAATACGAAGACAGGCTGATGCACCATTTATGTAACTAAGTGGTGTTGAAGATGGAAGGCCGATTCACCACTTATGCAACTAAGTGGTGTTGAAGATAGAAGGCTGATGCACCACTTATGCAACTCCACTAAAGCCCAGTTCAAGGAAGTAAGCCAGAAGGATGGTTAGATCAGGGTTTATTTCCAGGGCCACGTGGTCTGTCCTTCAGAGACGTTGTTCAGGGGTTCAGGATGCTCTAGAGTGGGCTGCAGCAGAGTGGCTAACTTCAGGAGCAGATGCTGCTGGTTAGGGAACCAGCTCCCAGAGCGCCGCTCAAGGGGCCTGCATGGCCTTTTATACCTAGAGCTAGAGACAGTAGCCACCACAGGGGGTGTAAGGTGTTTCAAGTATCATATCCTGCTATCCCATGAGCCTCCTCCACTAGCAGCCACCCCTAGTGACAGGTTATGCCAGAGCTTCCCTGACCTCTGATCTCTAGGGACTGGACCATACATCAAAGTACATAGCATCACTGGAATACATTATCAATAATAACAAATACACATAGTATACAATATGGAGCCATATCATCAAGGTAAGAAGCCACTACAAGGCCCTATCTTAAGGTATAGAAGGAAATAAGGGAAGCTGTGGAATAAGGCGTTGCAGAGTGCCTCCCTAGTAAATCAACGAGTTTATGTAAACGATTGCTTCACTCTGTAAGGTAATGTGTTTTCATTACAGGCAAGGCAGGGTGGAGAGTGTTTGTGCAACATTCCATGTAGTAATTTATCAAGTATGGAAGGAAAGGTATGTGCAATTAAATGTTTAGTCTGTGGTTAATGGTTAGGACAATAAAACTTAGCTACTCGAATTTAGTCAAGGTGGGCCGAATTAGACTGCATCTGTTATTGACTTTCTCAATAAAGTGCCACATTCTTTTAGAAAGAGAGGGAGGTTTCCAACTCTATGACTAAAGCCATTTATAAACAATCAGATTCTTTTCACATCTTCTGCATCCATTCTATGCTATATTTGTGCATGTGCATTCGTAAATCAGAAAAATGCACAAATGTTTTCTGGGATAACGGCAGTCAAATGTCAAAATTAATCAAACATCAACACAACAATGATAATTTAAAAACAATATTAATGCATAACTTCATACAAAAGTCACATACATATAATCACTCGTGCCACATAATTTCGAAGTGGAGTAATTTAAACAGGATTTGGGGCTAGATTAACTTGTATGTAAGGGTTGATAAGAAGTCCTCGAAGCAATAAATAATAGCCTGATTGAAATCTTATGACCTAGAATTAAAAAAAATTAAATGGTGCTAAGGTGTGGTGGAGGCTAATATGGCTGATTTTTCCTAGAAGTTAGTAGCCTATTGTAGTCGAGATTAGCAATGAATGATAAACCAACTGTTAAACTGCAAAACACGGAGTAAATGGTCCTTCCAATTGGATTAAGAAGTTCCCAGAGATAAATTAGTTCTCTTAACCCTATACTAAATTCATTCAATAATAACTGACTCGAGTAAAATTTTCTGGACACAAATTTGTTCTCTTACTCGTGTACCAAAATCGTCCAATCACAACCAACTCTAGTTAGAAGACTGCAGTATCTTTTGAAAGCTACTGTGAGATATCACTTTCGTTCAGTGTAACTTCATCAACACTTCATCTACAAGAGAATGGGGGGGGATTGAGGCTTAATGGCGCGTCGACAGCTTGGTCATTAGCGCCAACCTCAGTCACAGTGCAGTGGTCCGGGTTGCCACTGCACCACACATTACAGAGATATTATTCAAACCCCTAATCTAAATCTTGTCATACATCTGTACCTCCTGCAAAAATTGAAAAACACCGGACAGGAGGACAGACTTATCGCCCAATTGACGCACAATGTCATGCGGGAGATGGAAACGACGACGAAAACCATCAAGATGGCAACAATCAACAAGGAAGTGCCGGACCGTAAGTGGCCGCCGACACCAATAACATTCAGGAGGGTCAACCCCCCGCAAAAGGAAACAGTGAGTAAGTCGAGTGTGACCAATGCGCAAACGGGCCAACACCACCTCCTCACGGCGACTGCGGCGACGCGCCGAGTGCCATTCCTCAACAGTGCCTTTAATAGCTCGCAATTTATTGCCGTCCTGTCCATCCCACGAGGCTTGCCAAAAAGCATGTAACCTCAGACGCAGAGTTGGAAAAGCGTCCGAGGGAACAAGCCTGAGATCCCTACCGAGAGGGCCAGAAAGGGCCCCTCTTGCTGCAGAATCCGCTTGCTCATTTCCACCTATCCCAACATGGCCCGGGATCCAGCAGAAAAGCACGGTTTTCGCTGGCCAGGCAAGCGGGAAAGCAAAGCTTGGACACGTTGTGTCAAGGGGTTCCGAGGATTGTAATTCGCCAAGGACTCCAGGGCACTCATGGAATCGCTAAAGATAATGAAATGCGTGCCCTGAAGGCCAAGGATCCATTCCACCGCCAAACCGAGAGCCAAAAGCTCTGCAGAAAACACAGAATAGCCTGATGGAAGGCGATGGGCAACCGTCACTCCCTTACAAACACAAGCACAAGCCACGCCAGCGTCTGACTTCGACCCATCAGTAAACAGCCGCTGATAACCGGCGTACTGCGAACACAGCCGCTGGAACTCCTGTAAGTACCGTGCAGGTAGAGTGGAACCCTTCTGGAGGGACGCCAGAGCGAAAATGAAAATGCCACTTGGGACAAGCCAAGGGGCTACTGGCATCCCCCCAAGCCTCAAGACGCTGGGCATTTCAAAGGCTATCTCCTGACAGGACTGCTGGAGCCTATCGCGGAAATCACCCTTACCCACCCTGCGTCTACCGACTCGCAAGTCTGGCCCAAACACCATGGACCAAGCAGGACTGGATTCCACAGCACGTAAACGCACAGCATACTGAATGGCCAGCTTTCGCCGACGAATGGCCAAAGGTGGCTCCGAGGCCTCAGCATAGAGGCTGACCACTGGAGAAGTTCGAAATGCCCCAGTCGCCACACGCAGGCCACTGTGATGCACAGTGTCCAACATCTGGAGAGTCGAGTCACTAGCCGAACCATACACCATGCACGCATAATCAAGTTTGCTGCGGACAAGGGCTCTGTAGAGGCGCAACATGACAGCGCGATCGGCACCCCATGAAGTGCCCGACAGAACCCGCAAGATGTTAAGTGCCCGCAAAGACTTATCTTTAAGTTGGCGCAAGTGTGGAAGCCAAGACAACCTGGAATCGAACACCAGACCCAGGAAACGTGCCTGTGGGACAACAGGAATCTGCGCCTGCCCCAAGTACAGGCAAGGATCTGGGTGCAGTGTTCGTTGGCGGCAAAAGTGAATGCACACAGTCTTGTCCGGAGAAAACCGGAAACCATTACTGACCGCCCAGGTCTGGACTTTGTTAATCGCCAGCTGTAGCTGGCGCTCGCAGGTCTGCATGCGAGCTGCCCGAAAGCGCAGGCCGAAGTCATCGACAAACAATGACTGGGGAACAGCAGCTTGCTGAGCAATGGGGTTGATCCCAATAGCAAACAATATGACACTAAGAACCCCTCCTTGAGGCACACCATTCTCCAAGACAAACGGGCGGGAAAGAGTCGCCCCGACACGAACACGAAAAGAACGGCTTGAGAGGTAGGCGGAAAGCAACAGTGGCATCCGTCCCCTCAAGCCACAGTTATAGAGATTACGGAGAATCCCATAACGCCAGGTCGTATCATAAGCCTTCTCCAAGTCAAAGAAAACCTGAACCAGATGTTGACGCAGGCGAAAAGCCTCCCTCACATCCGATTCAAGGGCAACCAGATGATCGATGGTTGACCGAAAACGTCGAAAGCCACACTGGGACGCAGATAAGAATCCGCGTGATTCCAGCACCCAGACCAACCTCTCACTGACCATCCGTTCCATAAGTTTACAGACACAGCTAGTCAGAGCGATTGGGCGATAACTGGAAGGAGCAGTAGGGTCTTTGCCCGGTTTCACAATCGGGATGACCACTGCTGTCCTCCACGCTGCCGGAACAGAGCCTTCTGCCCACACACGGTTGAACATCTCCAGCAAGAACTGCTGGGAGGCAAGAGGCAGATGTTTCATCAGCTGATAGTGAACATCATCAGGCCCTGGGGCGGAGTCATGTGACTTGGACAAAGCTGAAACAAATTCCTGCCTGGTGAACGGTAAATTGTACTCCTCTAGCCCGTTGGAGCGAAAGTCTAGAGAGTGAGCCTCTTCTCTACGCTTTATTCTGAGGAAACCAGGATCATAATGGTTATCACTCGAGACCCGCGCAAACGCAGACGCAAGACAGTCGGCGATATCCGGCACAGAAGAGATCACGGAATTCGCCACCTTCAGCTGTGAAACCGGGGAAGACACGTTCCTCCCCGAGATCTGGCGCACCTTCCGCCACACCTGCTGAGAAGGCGTGGAGCGCGTGATCGACGAAACATAAGCTGTCCACGAAGCACGTCTAGCCTCACGGATGACATACCTGGCACGGGCACGACAGCGCTTAAAGGCTACAAAGTTGTCAGTAGTTGGGATGACCGTAAATGCACGCAATGCTCGCCGGCGGGCCCGAATAGCCCGCCCGCAAGCAGGCGTCCACCACGGAACAGGAACCCGCCGCGGCTGTGTGGACAAACGCGGGATAGTAGCATGAGCAGCAGCAAGGACCACGTCAGCGAAATGAGTGGAAAGTTCATCCACATCAGAAAAGTCCTCAACCGCACGCTGAAATACAGCAGCCTCAGCAAAGGCTGACCATTCAGCACGTTTAAGCGCCCACCGGGCTGGCCTGGAAGCCACAGAACCCCCTTGTGTCGTGGACAACACAACGGGGAGGTGATCGCTTCCATGCAGATCGGCAGTGACAGCCCAAGTGAAGTGAACTGGGACGGCAAGGGAGCAAAAGGCTAAGTCCACCGCTGACCAATTGCCCGTGGCCAGGTTACAGTGTGTCATGGCTCCATCGTTCAGGATGCAAACGGACGCCCTCTGCATCCACTCCTCAAGGATCCTGCCCTTGTTGTCAGTATTAGGTCCTCCCCACTGGACGTGGTGGCTGTTAAAGTCGCCCAGCAGGAGAAACGGGGCAGGAAGCTGGCGAACCAGGTCCTCCAGGTCACCAACCCCAAAGACCTCATCCGGCGGTAAATAAACCGAACAGACAGTAATATCGAATTGAAAAGAAACTCGAACTGCTACCGCCTGAAATCTAGTGTGCGGCTGAGAGTGTTGAACCAGCACTGCAACGCCACCATGTGCACGTGGCACAGGGTCTGCATCCAGACGGTAGACAGAGTAACCCCTAACAACCGGATTATCCGACGCCTTAAAGCAAGTTTCCTGAAGGCAGCAGCACAGAGGTCGCCAATGCGACAAAAGCAGCCGCAGCTCCTCTGCATGGGTCCGATAACTTTGGCAGTTCCACTGAACGATGGAATGCGCAGGCATTAGGACGGGCTTAAGACTGAATCATCCTCCTCAACTCCTCCCCTGGGCGACCCGAAAACTTCTGAATCCTCCCCCGAATCAAAAGCCGGAGTGAGGTCCAGAACGAAGTTGTCCTCGGAAGGAGGAAAAATCCCAGGAGAAGTGGAACAGGAAATATCTCCCTGCTCCATGGGTAAAGGAGGATCAAATTGTGGAGGGGACGCAATGGACCCCTCAGCAAGCTGGTTGTTCGACGACTGTTTCACCTTCTCTCCTGGTGGCAACTTCCTCACGGGTGGTGCTGAGGATGTACCAGCAGGAGCCTTCTTCGACACTTTCTGTGGTGCACTCCGGGCGGGAGGAGGCTTAACTACAGCCTTAACCTGCCTGGGAACAGTTACAGGAACAGGAACAGGAACAGT